>JAMWYP010000129.1:1282627-1586769 GCA_025563575.1 Acacia pycnantha
TTAGAGTGGTCTTAATTAATAATGGAGCTCACTACACAGTAAACACTATTAAAAATGAGCACGTTGTCAAAATGGAAACGAGTGGTCGCTTAAACGCCAGCTAGCAACCCCCCTCCAGAGACCCACACAAACTAGAGTCAAGTCACTGATTGGTGTTCACTTGATTGTTTATCAACAATGGTAGATTATTTGCACCGCAAGTATAAATGTTCGTATGATCGAATAAAGTATCGTTTTTAATAAGATTTTGTTTTAAAATCCGGATAAGTATTGATTATCACATTTTTGCCTAATTTAAGTAATACCAAATTCAAGAGTGAAGGAAAATATGAAATAAATCTATACTAAAAGTAAAAATTATTATGAACAAGTGATTCTTTGACTTCAAAGATAAAACAGGGACTAGGATTATTTATCCTCCTTGTATTTCATAACATTTAATTAGCCTCCTCTCATATATGCTCTTAATGAAAATATGTGCTAGCTAGTATGGGATTCAAGAAGTACTTGTAAAAGCTTGCTCAAGTCAAGAACAAGTGTTGAATTTCATAAATTGCTCAATTTCTTATTACAATTAATGAAATTCAAATTTCAAACACCAATCCTAATATGACTATGTAAGTTGGTGAGTATATATGTATCTCACCAACAAAATCATCCATTCAACAAGCAAACTTCAAGTTCTTATACAATTTCACCCAAGTTTTACACTCAACCTAGTTCTCCCAAACATCAAATATGTAATACCCTAAAATTTGAATCAGGGAAAATATCATAATGATCTTATTTTCTAAAGGAAAGTACTGTGGGAATTGAAGGAAAAATCTCTTGGAAATTAGGAGAAAAATAATAATGTGCCAAAATGACGAAAATGCCTTTGTAGGACATAAATAACAGGAAAATTATGAAAAAAATCCTGAGAGGTAGTAAAATAATTATTAAAATTAAGGGAATATATTGTCTCTAATTTTGGTAATTTAATAAATTGTAAGCTTGGTAGAGTTGTAAAATAACAATTATAAAGTATTTGGAGATCATAACTAACTCCATAATTATTGATATTTTACATGGGAGATAAAATAGCTATGTTAGTTCTGATTTTGAGAGGAAGTAATTAGTTCTAAATAAGAAAATTATCAACAAATAATAAGTGATTGATTAAATAATTATTGGTTAATTATTTAAGCTTGAACAATGAAATAATTGTGATAAATTGTGTAGAACTCTATAATTAATGGTTTATGGCTAGAAAATTAGCATAAATATATTAGCTAATTAATTGGAAAATATTGAGAAAAATAAATGAGATTAAGTAATTTTGAGACTAAATACAAGTATGGACCAAGAGGAAAAATGTTGTAAAAATTATGTAAAAATAATTATTAAATTATATAATAATTAATTAAAAAATAAAATAAAAATATATATATTAATTGTGTGTGTGTGCCGACATGACGGGGAGGAAAAAGAAAGAAAAAATGAAAATGAATAAGGGAAGAGTGTAAATAATAAACTCTTGATTAAATATTAATTAAAGTAAAAAGTAAAAAAGTAAATAAACACCGATAGAAATCGGATCCTATCTAGAAAACCATGAGCAAGATTTCTAGAGTCAGAGTATAATATTGAAAAGTGGATTTTTATCTCGGATTGGGCTGTTACAGAAGTCATTTCCGAGATCGGTAGAATACTTTAGTAATAAGACGAAATAGGGTAATCTGTGAAAAAGAAAGATAGTCACAAATTTGGAATTTGAAGAAAATAAATTGTAACTCAAAATCTGGGGATGAGTTTATGATTATCTGGACATATTTGGAATCAGTGAATTTTTGTCCAGAAAGTGACGGTTCCAGAAGTTGATTAAAATAACAAGCACGTTTTTAGTAAAACTTGACCGACCGTTGCCCTGTATGGAATCAAAATTTAGGTTAACTTAGACATTTCTAATGAGAAAGAAAAGGTCTTCAAAGTTGTGATTCCGAATTTTTGAGATTTTCCGAGATTACGTGATTCGGACACCGATCGGGGAATTTCTGTCGGATCAAGGGCATAAAGCAACTTATGACATCATCCAAGATGACATCACAAGCTGCCACCTAGGACCATTATGTCGACCAAGGGGGATGGAGGGCCAAGATTGAGCCATTTCATCTAAGTGCGATCCGACGGTACAGAATCAAGCAGATGAAGTTTGAATTAACTACTAAAATGCCATCCCAAAATCCTATAAATACCCCCTTGCTCATTTGTATTCTTCACACCAAATTCCCTTGTGAAATTCGAAATTAGAGAGAGGTTTTAGAGAGAAGCTCTGGGGGAAAAAGCAGCGAAGCTCTGGGTAAGTTTTTCAGTACTTAAGCTTTCGTAGTTCTTTCAGTTGTTAGTGTAGAAATGCTGGTTTAGTCTTTAATCTTCCAAGTATGATTAGATATCATATGTTAGGGGTATTTTAGTCATTAATTTCGAAAATCATGATGGGGTCGGAGTTATGGCAAAATTTTGGAAGATTAGAATTAAAGTAGCAAAGCTCTGGCGAAATTCCGCCGACTAGTAAGGGTAGGGGCAAGATGGTAATTTGTACCTAAAATGCCTGCTATGATGTGAATCATTAATCAATATGATTTATATTTCGAAAATTATGTTGGAGTAGGAGTTATGTTGGAATTTTGGAAGATTAGGGTCAAAGTAACGAAGTGTTGGCAAAATTCCGCCGATTAGGGGGTCAGGGGTAAAATGGTCATTATGACTAAAAATGTCCGTCGTAATGATAGATCCTTAACAAGTACGTTGTTATATTGATAGGATATCCCTGAATACGTTTTGACCTGCTGTCGAACCGCTGTCTGACGTGCTGGTTTCCGTTTTCGTCGAAGTACGGTTTTAGTAAACGTGCTAGAATAACATCAACGAAGGTACGTCCGCGTACTGTAACACTAATCTGATGTTTATGGTATGCATGTATGTGCTAGGTGTAGTGTATGTGGTAGCTTATGGCTCTGTAGTATGTCTATGTGCTGTTTATATGTTTACGTTTTGCTATGGGCGATATATCTGCATGCTTTTGGGCGATATATGCATACATGCTTTTGGGCGATATATGTATGCATACTTTTGGGCGATGAGTGCACATATACATTGTTGATATGATTGTCTGTAGTCCATATGTTGTGTATGTAAATATGAGGTTAACTGTTACTGAGATCCGGTGCGGATCTCGGCCTGCTATAGCGTCAGGTTCCGGAGGACCGAGGACCGAGGAGAGAGACAAGCAGCCCGCGTAGAAGTTACGGCTGAAGACTTCTTTTGTTGTTCCGGCGGAAGCCTTTTTGTTGTTGTACTTCACTTTTGAACCACACGGTTACTATACCGCTGTTGTAACCAGCCAGACTTATGGAGTTTTATATATACATATCAGTTACTCAATCGCCCTGTTGCTCTACTCTGATGATTTTGAAATGATGTCTGATGAAAAAAAATTTATACTGCTTTTGAAAAACGGGATGTTACAAAATAAGTGAATAAAGTGAAATTAAGGTACTGTAAGTTTCCTTCAATTTTTAATTTGGTATCTGTATAGTTTTGTCTCCCTATTAAATATTTTAATTTTACTCTTTTAAGTTTTGTCACTGTTTTATCCTATAACTTTTCTCAATTAGCATTGTTAGCCGCTATACAGAAGTTCATTGTGCTAACAGAGTAAAATTAAAAGAATTAATAATAAGATAAAAACACAATGATGCTAAATTAAAAATTGAAGAAAACTATAGACACCTCAAAAACTATAGAATATTTCAATGGGTATGTTTCTGCAAATTTTTCATCAATGAAAATACTTTACATATACATATTTGGTTACCTCAAAATATCAAGAATAAAAACTTATCTCCAACAAAAAAAATTGAGAACATGAAAGGCAAGGCATGCATGCTTTTGTCCTCAATAAACGAATTCACTTATAAAAATATGGAAATCTTATGTCCTCGAAATCCAAACCTTTGGTTAAAATTTCCTGTTATCTACATTGTCCTCTTCCATTTTTTACGTCATTGTGAGAACCACATTTTAAAAATGTTTTTTTTAACAAAAAATATTGTTTTGCCTAACAAAAATTTGATTAAAAATTTAAGGTACAGTATATAAGATAACCTTTGAGAAAATGACAATAGTTCCCAATTAAAAAAAAATAATATCAGAAAGTCTCAAAACTTGTCAATGGTAACTCTTTTACTTGTCAATGATTACTCATTTACTTGTCATTGACAAGCTAAGAGACTTTTCTTATAGTATTTTTCTTAATTCACGGGTACAAAAAAGGCTTTTAAGACCGGACGAAAGAAACATCGTAAGACCGGGTCTACGATCGATCTCGTTACATAGACCGGACATTTAACATATTAGGTCTTAATTAAAGAAACTTTTTTAGATCAGACATTTAACATATTAGGTGTTAAAAGTTGTAATACATAGACCTGATATATTTTTTGTTCGGTCTTAAAAATTTTAAGACCGGACAAATAAATTGGCCGGTCTTAAAAGACCGACTTTTTAAGACCGAACCAAAACAATCCAGTCTAAAATTACCGACTTTTAAGACCGAACTATTAATAATACCAGTCTTAAAACACTGACTTTTAAGACCGGATAGATAAATACATCCGATCTTGAAATTTGAACTTTTTAGACCGGACGCATAAATACACCAGTCTTAAAAGACAGACTTTTAAGACCGGACTAATACATACAACGGTCTAAAAGTACCGACTTTTAAGAATGGACTAAAAAATACATCCGGTCTTAAAATTTGAAATTTGAAAAATGATAAATATAAATATTCTAAAATAACATATTTAGATTCCTTGTTTTCTCCACACAAAAAGTCAACTAGCTCTTATCACTCTAATCCTATTTATAAGTCCATTTTTGTCAAAAAAAATTGGTCCTTATTATAAATCCAGTTTCAGGGTAATAAATTCAATTTTTCCTTTTAACTTGCAATAAACAAAAATAATTTATTCATGTTGAATCTTGAAACTATTCATAAATAAGGGCGAAATAAAAAATTTAGCTCATAACTAATAAGGTGACTAGCTCTTCTTGGTATATGAAATTTAGTTAATTGGAATTTATAAATAGGGAGGGTTAAAGTGGTATATTAAAGACGGGAGGTAATAGTTACTAGATTATGCAAAATACACAGCTTCCTAAATTTCTGATGGAATCAATGAAAAAAAAAAACCTTATTATACATTGGTTGTATCAAAATTCCACAAACTTCTTTATTTTAAAAAACTTGTAGGCTCCCCTAAAATTAAAAGGCTAAATAATCTCGACTTTTTATTTTTTTAAATATCCATATATACCACTAGGCACAAAGAGTACACTCTGTCATTAGTATATTTGTTTTTTATTAGAAAAAAATTGAGTAATACCTAAATTCCATAGAAAGAAATATTGAGCATCAGACAAGGGTGTGGGGGCGTTCAACCTAGGCATGCTTATCCATCCACGATGTATACATATTACATAGTTCACACTAAAGATTCTTCACGATAAAGAAAACAACATCAACTTTTGGACTCACATGCATAGTGACATTGATCTTATTCATTTCATAATTGTTGATGACGACTTTGGAAGGGAAGAGGATGAACCTGAGGTTGAAGATAGGTTTGTTTTTTCTTAAAAAAAAATGGAGCGTATTTTGATACTTTCATATGGTAATAAATGGATGTTAGCATCGTTTAAATGTAATGTATTTTTGTGTCAATTTTAAGAGTTTAGGGGTACTTCTACATCTCTGATTAGCATATGGTGTTAGGTGCACTTTAGGTAAAAGCTCTTATATATTTTTACACTTTAACCCTTAATTTTACTTACTTTAAATTTTAAGATGAAACATGAATTGAAGGGAAAATAATATATCCTTCCGGCAAAAAACAAGAAGAAGAAGAAGGGAAAGTAATATCTATGAACCGATGAATTTGAGTTTAATTTTTAATGGTACCAGCATTCATCAACCTTGAACACTATAGGTTATAGTTTTCAATGTTTTATCATTGAGTTTGAGATGGAACTAGATTCAGTGCTCATAGCAATATCGTTACGGTGAAATTTACATTGTTCATGTACAATTTCAACAGTCCAGATTTAGATTTTTCAACCATTACTTTTAAATAAAAAAAATTAAAAAATTGATTGTTTAGATGTTATCTTTATTTTAGACACTGCACTCATTAAAATAATGTTTATTTGAAAAATAGAAGTAAGAAAATTGCAATATAAACCATCCAAATTAGATATGCACAATACACACCAGTAATAAGCTCTTGATGCTCATCAATTTGTTAAATGAAAATTGACTAAAAATTACTCCCTCCATTTATTTTTATAAGATATATTTATGGACTGCCTCAAATGATTTTTATAAACTCGCTATTTTACCATCACTTAATTAAAAAAATACTCATTTAATTCCACATTTTTTAATATAACTTTCTCTTTCTAGTACACATTCTTTCTTCACCACATCTTCTCTCTCTTCCCCACAAATGAGGCCATTTCTGGAAATTCATTTTTTATATATTTATTGTATCTATTTAATTTTAACAAACTTCTTAAACAATAGAATTCGTTTAATTATACTTATAAAAAGGAACGAGGGAGTAACATATAGCCAAGTGTGATGATTAATTAATTGTCTCAACCGCACAAAATGGTCAATAACCAAAGGCTGTACATTAGCTTCAAGTTCAATATTTCAATAACCAAAGGCTGTACTTCCAAGGACGGAGCTTTTTGAAGACAATGGGAGGCCATCCCCCACCCCCCCAAAATATATATATATATATATATATATATATATATATATATATATATATATATATATATATATATATATATATATATATATATATATATATATATATATATATTGTCCTAAATATTTAATGCAAATTGGATTTTTTTTTTATACATTTGGCCTAAAAATTTATACATTTGACCCCCAAATATTTTTTCTTAAAAATTGGTTAATGAATATATATTTCACCTCCCAAATATTTATCCCAAACTCCGGCAGTACTTCGCTTCAAGTTCACTTATGCAGAGCTCAATATTTCAACTCTTTTTATCGTTCTCCCTTGATCAATTATATGCACAATTTATTCAGTAAAGGACCAATTGTTTAAGCTGTTTGTCCTTGCCTTCTGGGTCCCCCAAATGCATTATTGTACATTATTCCAAATATTTACATATTATGATGTGTGGCTGCCTTCAATTGGCATGTGCGATTTTTTGTGATTAGATTTTCTAACTTCTTGAAAGTTAGAAAATAATAGAGCATAAAGCATTGATTATCACAGAGAGACGACAACAACAATAATAATAGAGCACTTTATTTAATTCTAAAAGTAACTACTTAAATTGTTTTTCTTCAAATACCTCTAAGCAATAAATAAAGTGAGTTAGCCCATCTGCTTAGTAAAAGAAAATATAATTAGGAGCAGAGGAGTATTGATTATCACACTTTTGCCTAATTTGAGTAATACCAAATTCAAGAGTGAAGGGAAACTATGCAATAAATCTATACTAAAAGTAAATATTATTATAAACAAGTGATTCTTTGACTTCAAAGATGAAAAACTAGGATTATTTATCATCCTTGTATTTCATAACATTTAATTAGCCTCCTCTCATAAATGCTCTTAATGAAAATATGTGCTAGCTAGTATAGGATTCAAAAAGTACTTGTAAAAGCATGCTTAAGTCAAGAACAAGTGTTGAATTTCATAAATTGCTCAATCTCTTATTACAATTAATGAAATTCAAATTTCAAACACCAATTCAAATGTGACTATGTAAGTTGGTGAGTATATATCTATCTCACCAACAAAATCATCCATTCAACAAGCAAACTTCAAGTTCTTACACAATTTCACCCAAGTTTTACACTCAACCCAGCTCTCTCAAGCATCAATTAAGTGAATAGAGTGAAATTAAGGTGCCTTAAGTTTCCTTCAATTTTTAATTTGGTATTGTATAGTTTTTTCTCCCTATTAAATATTTTAATTTCACTCTTTTTTTTGTCACTGTTTTATCCTATAACTTTGCTCAATTAGCATTGTTAGCTGCTATACAGAAGTTCATTGTGCTAACAGAGTAAAATTAAAAGAATTAATAATTAAAAAAAACACAATGATGCCAAATTAAAAATTGAAGAAAACTATAGACACCTCAAAAATAGTTTTCCCTTTAGGTAAGAATATTTCAATGGGTATGTTTCTGCAAATTTTTCATCAATGAAAATACTTTACATATACATATTTGGTTACCTCAAAATATCAAGAATAAAAACTTATCTCCAACAAAAAAAAAATTGAGAACATGAAAGGCAAGGCATGCATGCTTAATAACTTGTTAATAATAACTCTTTAACCTGTCAATGATTACTCATTTACTTGTCATTGACAAGCTATGAGACTTTTCTCATTATTTTTCTTAATTAGGACCTTAGTATTCCCTTTACATATCTTAAAGAAAGCATTTTTTTTTATTATCGTAATACCTATTTATGACTCGTGTAATTGTATAAAAAATAAAAATATTCAACATTCATTTTATTTAATCAAAGGTATAATCCATTTGGAAACTTGCAGCACAAAGCGCAAAAGCGCAAAAAAAATTTATATCTCTCAACAAGTATGCTTCCTATTATTTAAACTTGTGTTATGAGGACAATGTCGCTTATCACCTTGACCAACAAGGTTTTAAATGACATTTTATGATGAACAGACAACCAACTTAAATAATGGAACCGAACCATACTTCTATGATTTTCAATGTAAGTATAATTTTTATGAATGCTCGCTTTTATTTAATTTGAACCTTTTGAATTTACTTTTACTTAATTTCGATATTCTTAATTCAATTGTTATATTAAATTTTAATTAATTCATAATATAAAATGGGGAATTAGGTTTGGGAGTTATTAGATGTATATAATATGTTATATAATCGTGATAATTCATTGAATGAAAACAACATGAAGCGTTGAGATTTTGAATTTTGGATGAGTGACTTTAGAAGAAAAGTACCTATATATATATATATATATATATATATATATATATATATATATATATATATATATATATATATATATATATATATATATATTCTTCTGTATATGTATATGAAATACACGTAATGTTTTCATTTTTTGTGTGGATGATATTGTGTTGAGCTGCATATAAACGTCTTTCCCCCTCCAATTTTCTAAGAACCGTATTATATGGACCACACTTCTCTAGGCCTTTTGTTTTTGGTCCATTAAAGTTACATTCCAAATATTATCAATTAGAGTGGTCCTAATAATGAAGCGTACTAGACATTTAAAACAAGAGCAACTTTGTTGAAATGGAAAAATGTGGTCGCCTTAGATCATAACCCAAATAATGGTACAAAGATTCTTCGCAACAAAAAAAGATTTCAGTTTTCATTAAAAAACAAAAGCTACACACATATGGATTAGATAGAGTACATATGTTGAAGGAAGAAGTCTCAAGTACGTACTCATCTAGTGCTTAAAGTAAGACATGTTTATCTAATTTAAGGAGATCAAGGAAACTAAATAAGTGGCTTAACTATAATATATATGACATGATCTCTCTAAAATACTTTTGTATAACCTTAAATTATATATTAATTTATAGGTTAAAAATTAATCTAAAGAAAATAATGATAAATATAAGAGATGATATAATAGGAAAATGTCTTTACATTTATGCCCAAAATTCACCCCCAAAGTAGGTTTTACATTTAGGATTGGAGGAGTACCCTTTCAATTTTTTAAGAAATTCATCAAGTAATGTAATACCCCGAAATTTGAATTAGGGAATTTAAGAGGGCCAAAGTGCCAAAATGACCATAATACCCTTGTAATTATAGAAAAATGCATAAATATGCAGAATGCATGAAAAAGCTCATGTTAAAGCAAAGGTTAAGAGGTAATAAGATATTCTAATTAAGAAAATTATCAACAAGTGATAAATAAGTAATTAGGTAATTCTGCTAATTACTTAAGCTTAAGCAAAGGAAATTCAGAGATAATTATGTAAAGCTCCAAAATTAGTGATAAATGGCTAAAAATTAGCATAAATATATTGGTTAATTAGTTGGAAAATTTGAAGGAAAAAGGATGAGTTTAGGTATTTTTAAGCCTAAATGCAAGAATTGACCAATAGGAAAATGTTGTGAGAGATTATGTAAAAATAATTATTTAATTAATTAAATAATTAATTAAAAAAGAAAGTGCAGAAAAAAAAAAGAAAAAAAAACGAAAAAAATAAATAAATAAATAAGAAATAAAAATAGAAAACTTAGTTGATAAGTTAAGTTTATTATTTTATTAATATAATTAATTAAAGTAAAATTATGTGAATAGTAAAATGGGAAATAGGAAACGGATCCTATCTGGAGATCTAGGAATGGGATTCCCAAAGTCAAGGTAAAATATTAATCAGTGGGTTTTTATCTTCCGTTAAACTCTCCCGGAAGTTAATTCTGAAGTCAATAGGACTTTTTCCTAATAAAACAAAATAGGGAAAAATGCATATAGGCATATTTTTTGGAAATGAAGAAAATAAATTCTAACTCAATATCTAGGAATGAGTTTGAATTTATATGGACATATTTGGAATCAGTGAATTTTTCTGAAGAAGTTGGTAATTTAAATGCGTTACGGCAAGGAACGCGATCGGACACGTTTTTCGAGAAACTTCAGCCGGATAGTTGGAACCCTATCTAAAGTCAAAATTCAAGTTTAAATAGATATTATTGATGAGGAAGAGAAGGTCTTCAAAGTCGTAAATCCAGAATTTTGAGATTTTCCAAGATTACGAAAACGGTGGCCGTCGGGGAACTTTATCGGGTCAAAACCCATAAAGCAAATGAATCATCATTAAGATGACAAATTTTCTTGACTTTGGAGGCCAGGTATGTCGACCAAATGGCTGAATGGAGGAGAAGAAATCTTGGAGAAAAAGATAGAAATTGTGGTTTGAAATTAAAGTTGGAATTTTGGGAAAAGACCAAAATGCCCTTACAAAAAGTCTATAAATAGGCATTCAAGCCTTTGGAGAATTCACACCAAATTGCAAGAGCAATTTTAGAGAGAGGTTTTTAGAGAGAGGAGCTGCGGAGAAGGAGGAGTCGGGGAATTTTGTAGCGAAGCTCTGGGTAAGTTTTTCGGTCTTTAGCTTTTTAGTTCGGTAGTTAGTAGAATTTGTTAGAATAGCCTTTAAATTTCAAGTATGATTGGGTATCATATGGGAGGGCTATTTTAGTCATTATTTTCGAAAATCATAGTTGCGTCGAAGTTCTGGCGAAATTTTGGGAAGAAAATAGCCTATGTAGCGGAGCGCCGGCGAAATTCCGCCAAGTAGGGGTATAGGGGCAAAATGGTAATTTTTACCTAAAATGCCGATTATTGTATCAAATCACTAATGAAAGTGATATTACTCTTATAGGACGTCGAAATCCTAATTTCTTCCGTTCTGTTGCCCGACGAGCCGTTGTTGGAGATTTCACGATTTTCCGTAAACGTGCTAGAAATATCGTAATCCGTCAACGAAGGTACGTTCGCGTACTGTAACACTAACTCTGATGGTTATTGTATGAATATGTGTGTTTCCTCTGTCATGTGTGTACTCGATTGTACTTTTGTCTCGTACTACGATTGTCTTGTTGTTATGCAGTACTTATTTATCTTTGTTATGCATTATAGATCCGATTGTATTATTCTCTGTCATGTCATACATCCATTGTATCTCTATCCATTATGCCTTAACCTTACATCCGATTGTATTGTTACGGCCGTGCATATCCGATTATGTACATTCCTCATTGTGCCTTAACCTTACATCCATTGTATCGTTACGGTAGTGCATATCGATTATGTACATTCCTCATTGTGCCTTAACCTTACATCCGACTGTATTGTTCTGGCCGTGCATATCTGATTATGTACATTCCTCATGGTGCTTTAACCTTACATCCGACTTGTATTGTTACGCGTGCATATCGATTATGTACATTCCTCATTGTGCCTTAACCTTACATCCGATTGTATTGTTCGGCCGTGCATATCGATTATGTACATTCCTCATTGTGCCTTAACCTTACATCCATTGTATTGTTCGGCCGTGCATATCGATTATGTACATTCCTCATGGTGCTTTAACCTTACATCCGATTGTATTGTTCGGCGGTGCATATCGATTATGTACATTCCTCATTGTGTTTTAACCTTACATCCGACTATATTGTTATTGCCATACATATCTGATTATGTATTCCCTATGTCTGATCATAGTAAATGTTGCCAAGATATTTGAATGTCTGTCGTACATATATGTTGTATATAAACATGAGGTTAATTGTTACCCGAGATCAATGTGGTAAATTGGATCTCGGCTCTTAACATAGCGTCGGGTTCGGGAGGACCGAGGATCGAGGAGAAGGACAAGCGCACGCCTAGGAGTAGCGGTGAAGACTTCTTTACGTTATACTTTTGAAACACTCTTGTACCGCTGTTTAAACAGCAAGACATGCTACCATGGGTATTTTAATATATATATCAATTACTCAATCGCTCCGGTGCACTACTCTGATCATTTTGAAATGATGTTTAGAAAAAAAAAATAAAAAATAAAAAAAAATTTATACTGCGTTTGAAAAGTCGGGATGTTACATTTGGTATCAGAGCTAGTTAAGTTAACCATGATCGGGGGTTCTCACAGTGTGATCTGTGACGAAGCATTGGCTCTTACCCCGACATGGCCAGTGAGCTGGTTGCCTTTGGCCGAGAGGCGGGGTGTAAAACTAGCGGCTGAGGTACGATTTGTTGTCACGGCGTGGATTCGCCAGGGAGACATTTGGTATCAGAGCAGTAGTCCTGGCATGAATTTAACTATGTTATTACGGACAGTTTGGTGCCGAAGGCAAGGCTAGTCTACGTGGGTGTGCCAATCAGTCGCCGTGAACTCGGTGAGGCCCCCATGGTAGACACTTACACGCCATTACATTCGGTTAACGGAGTTAGGTTCTAAGCCTTTTCAAAAATTTGGAGCATATTTGGAAAATGAGTGCGATATAGCCCTGAGTTGGTGTACCACCTCATTTCGGTGTACTGGTTTGAACCGGTATACCATTCTGATCCGGTGTACCACTTTCTGCCGGTACATCAATTCTGATAATCATCAGTTTGTGCTGGATGGTGATTCTTTCCCAGCACCAAGCTTATATGCGAAGATAGGCCACGCCGGATGAGACTCCGTGCCCAATAGAGATAAGTACATGCAGTATTTGACTCATGTAAAACTTAGAGACGTATTTCTATACCCATCTTCGAATATAGAGGACCAACGAGAATCCAACGAAGGAAAGGATCGAAACCTGGCTCAGTGGTTTGAAGTGCGATAGGAATTTATGATATGATCATCGTTGTACTCCCTATCTAACGTTTTCCCTGACGAAGGAAAAAGAACGAAACATGACAAATCTGAGAAAAGCGGAACTCCCAGAGGTCGAGGCAGAAGTCGAGGCAGAGGCCAAGGTGGAGGACGAGGTAGATAACCTCTAGTGGGACCGATATCTGATCGTGACCCACGTTGAAAATTTCTATCAGCGGAACCATTACGTATTTCCATACTCTTCTGAAGGCTGGATCAGATCCACTCATCATCATTTTCTACGTATCCATTGTTGGGTGGAAAGAACCAACGAAATTCCAAACAAATCGTTGTAGTTAAGAGATGACTCTTAGCAGTACGGGACAGACGGAAGAGCTACGTTGAGAAAAAGGGAAGACCTCTGTAGTTCAAAGTCGAACCAATCCACACATAACATAGTGATAATCATTATCAAGTTTCTTAAGCAACAAATCACGATAGTATCATTAAGTATAAGGTATCTTATGTTGCCACGGTGTATGGGAACCATGGGAACATAATATATCGATGTACGACATGATATCCATGAGTATGAGATATATGGTATTGCTGCGGTGTATGGGAACCATGGGGATACCGTATATCAAAGTACGACATGATGAATGTGTAGTACGCGATATTATGGGTGCCACGGAAACACTTATGTACGCGGTGTTATGGGCGCCACGGAAACGCTAAAATACTAAAGTACGCGGTGTTATGGGCGCCACGGAAGCAATATATATAAAGTACGCGGTGTCTTGACGCCACGGAAACACTATATATATCAACTTAAAACATGATAAAAACTTTTTAATCAAGCTGAAACGAGTTCTCAATCGCCAGGAGGAGCGGGCGCGAGAAAAGTAAGGATCCGACGCATGGAGTCCAAGGTCCGAGTAGACGGAGTCTAGTTAGTACAAAGTATAGTGGGTTGGGTACAAATTTCGAGGCGAAATTTTGTTTAACGAGGGAGAAATGTAATACCCGAAATTTGAATTAGGGAATTTAAGGGGGCCAAAGTGCCAAAATGACCATAATACCCTTGTAATTATAGAAAAATGCATAAATATGCAGAATGCATGAAAAAGCTCATGTTAAAGCAAAGGTTAAGAGGTAATAAGATATTCTAATTAAGAAAATTATCAACAAGTGATAATTAAGTAATTAGGTAATTACTGGCTAATTACTTAAGCTTAAGCAAAGGAAATTCAGAGATAATTATGTAAAGCTCCAAAATTAGTGATAAATGGCTAAAAATTAGCATAAATATATTGGTTAATTAGTTGGAAAATTTGAAGGAAAAAGGATGAGTTTAGGTATTTTTAAGCCTAAATGCAAGAATTGACCAATAGGAAAATGTTGTGAGAGATTATGTAAAAATAATTATTTAATTAATTAAATAATTAATTAAAAAAGAAAGTGCAGAAAATAAAAGAAAAAAAAACGAAAAAAATAAATAAATAAATAAGAAATAAAAATAGAAAACTTAGTTGATAAGTTAAGTTTATTATTTTATTAATATAATTAATTAAAGTAAAATTATGTGAATAGTAAAATGGGAAATAGGAAACGGATCCTATCTGGAGATCTAGGAATGGGATTCCCAAAGTCAAGGTAAAATATTAATCAGTGGGTTTTATCTTCCGTTAAACTCTCCCTAAGTTAATTCGAAGTCAATAGGACTTTTCCTAATAAAACAAAATAGGAAAAATGCATATAGGCATATTTTTGAAATGAAGAAAATAAATTCTAACTCAATATCTAGGAATGAGTTTGAATTTATATGGACATATTTGGAATCGGTGAATTTTTGAAGAAGTTGGTAATTTCAGAAATGCGTTCTGAAACCGAACGCGATCGGACACGTTTTTCGAGAAACTTCAGCCGGATAGTTGGAACCCTATCTAAAGTCAAAATTCAAGTTTAAATAGATATTATTGATGAGGAAGAGAAGGTCTTCAAAGTCGTAAATCCAGAATTTTGAGATTTTCCAAGATTACGCGAAACGGTGACCGATCGGGGAACTTTATCGGGTCAAAACCCATAAAGCAAATGAATCATCATTAAGATGACAAATTTTCGAAAATCATAGTTGCGTCGAAGTTCTGGCGAAATTTTGGGAAGAAAATAGCCTATGTAGCGGAAGCGCTGGCGAAATTCCGCCAAGTAGGGGTATAGGGGCAAAATGGTAATTTTTACCTAAAATGCCAGTTATTGTATCAAATCACTAATGAAAGTGATATTACTCTTATAGGACGTCAGAAATCCTAATTTGCTGCCGTTACGCTGCCCGACGAGCCGTTGTTGGAGATTTCACGATTTTCCGTAAAACGTGCTAGAAATATCGTAATCCGTCAACGAAGGTACGTTCGCGTACTGTAACACTAACTCTGATGGTTATTGTATGAATATGTGTGTTTCCTCTGTCATGTGTGTACTCTGATTGTACTTTTGTCTGTACTCTGATTATACTGTTGTCTGTACTTCGACTGTATCTTGTTATGCATTATAGATCCGACTGTATTATTCTCTGTCATGTCATACATCCGACTGTATCTCTATCCATTATGCCTTAACCTTACATCCGACTGTATTGTTCTGGCCGTGCATATCTGATTATGTACATTCCTCATTGTGCCTTAACCTTACATCCGATCGTATCGTTACGCCGTGCATATCTGATTATGTACATTCCTCATTGTGCCTTAACCTTACATCCGACTGTATTGTTCTGGCCGTGCATATCTGATTATGTACATTCCTCATGGTGCTTTAACCTTACATCCGACTGTATTGTTCTGGCCGTGCATATCTGATTATGTACATTCCTCATTGTGCCTTAACCTTACATCCGACTGTATTGTTCTGGCCGTGCATATCTGATTATGTACATTCCTCATTGTGCTTTAACCTTACATCCGATTGTATTGTTCGCCGTGCATATCCGATTATGTACATTCCTCATGGTGCTTTAACCTTACATCCGACTGTATTGTTCTGGCCGTGCATATCTGATTATGTACATTCCTCATTGTGCTTTAACCTTACATCCGACTATATTGTTATTGCCATACATATCTGATTATGTATTCCCTATGTCTGATCATAGTAAATGTTGCCAAGATATTTGAATGTCTGTCGTACATATATGTTGTATATAAACATGAGGTTAACCGTTACCTGAGATCCAATGTGGTAAATTGGATCTCAGCTCTTAACATAGCGTCAGGTTCGGGAGGACCGAGGATCGAGGAGAAGGACAAGCAAAGACGCCTAGGAGTAGCGGCTGAAGACTTCTTTCGTTATACTTTTGAAACACTCTTGTACATTTGTTTTTAAACAAAGCAAGACATGCTACCATGGGTATTTTAATATATATATCAGTTACTCAATCGCTCCGGTGCACTACTCTGATCATTTTGAAATGATGTTTAGAAAAAAAAAATAAAAAATAAAAAAAAATTTATACTGCGTTTGAAAAGTCGGGATGTTACAAGTAAAATTAGAAAAATATAATGGGAAAATCTTACTCAGGTCCCAAGAACAAAAAATATATATAAAAAAAGGTCTGAGTGTAAATTACTGTATCAAAAAAGTCCTTAAAGACTTTATTGATATAGATTCCAAATTAAATGTAAACTTATCTTATTGATATAGATGAGTTTGTTAATGACCACTCTATGAGTAGTCAATAAAGTCAAGTAATACACTATCAACGGAAGTTATTTTAGTTAATATAGATGATCTTGTCAATGGTCACTTTATTACTTGTCAATATAGTCAGTCACATACACTTATCAATCGAGGCTCTTTCAGTTAACATACATGAGTTTGTTAATGACCACTCTATGATTTGTCAATATCGTGACATAAATTTATTAACAGAAACTGATTTAGTTAACATTAATCAGTTTTTCAATGGCCACTCTATAATGCACTCAATAATTCAAGATCAAACTGAACCCGTAATTTGATGGATGAGGAATGTCTCCATTCATCTCTCTCTCAATTTCTCAGAAATACAGTACCGTTAGGCCATAACGCCCTTGACAAATCATCATGTGACGTGGACACTTTTTTAACACAAAGCACACTAATTATTTTATTTCAAATTTAAGCATGCAGGGACACGTGTCTTCCTTGCTAGCATCCTCCTCCGCGGCATTCTCTATATAAATAACATGCACGCCTTGAGTTTTTCTCAAGTTTCAAGTGACAAAAGTCTTGAACATTCAGTTGAACTGTGAGAGCAAGATGCCTGCGAGGTCATTGATCACAACCCTCTCCTTCCTGCTCTTGATTTCCTTATCACTAGCCTCATCTTCTGAAAATGCAGTGACTGACATTAATGGAGAACCTCTTGTACCAGGTCAAGAATACTACATAACCTCAGCTATATGGGGAGCAGGAGGTGGGGGGGTTTTCCCAGTAAAAACTGGTGATCTCTCATCATGTGAATATTCTATTACCCAATCACCTTCAGACCTGTTCAGGGGTACTCCAGTAAAATTCCATGTGGTAGGAAGTAGCACGGACAAGATATATTCGGGTTGGACATTTCTGGAAATTGAGTTCGTGAAGAAGCCACACTGTGCAGAATCCTCCAAGTGGGCGGCGGCTTCTGATTCTGCATCGTCCTCCTTATACAGGCTGGTGATTGGAGATTCTAAGTCGGTGAGCGGTTATTTCCAGATCCAGGGTCTCAACTCATTTTCTTACAAGCTTGTGTTTTGCCCAGGAAGCGTTCTGGTAGTGCCTCCAACATGTTATGACATTGGGTTGGGAACTAACCGGAATCTGGTTGTGAAACAAGATGACACTGGAAATAATGCCAAATTGTGGGTGTTCGGGAAAGCTCAGTCTGTTAAAGGCAAGTTCAGTATCATATGAATCAAGTAGCTGATGATGATTCAGCTATGATAAATAAAGACTCAACTCGCAGATTCAGAGAACCTTAGTTGAGTGTGGTACTAGTGTTATGTGATGAATAAATTATCAAATAAGTGTGCCTTGCTTGCAAGGTCATGATCTAGTGAATCATAGCTGTGTATGTGTTGTACTAGTGTTATGTGATGAATAAATTATCAAATAAGTGTGCCTTGCTTGCAAGGTCTTGCTCTACTACTTCTATATATATATATATATATATATATATGCAAGTGTTCTTATGTTTTATATATTCAGTATGACTTAATAACTTATTAATAAGTTTTAACGCAATGTTTTTCGACGTTTTGATTTTGGGAGGAATGAAGCAAGAGCTAGGAATAGGTGGGAAGATAAGATTGATAATGATGTGAAAGAGTTGAACTAATAGAGCGGGATCTATTAGTTAATAACCTGCCTTTGATAGAGCACAATGGGTGTGATTCATGTAGCAAACCTGACCATTCATGGAATAATAAAAAAATTAGTAAAAAAGTGTAAGCAAATGAGGGGGAGGGAGCATTTACCCTTCCCTTCTATCCCCTCCCCTCTCCTCCATCCAATTCAAACACGCCCTTAGTGAAACTAAAGGATCTAATATAAAAATATACAATATTCTTATTAAAAGGTAAAATTACACCCGTATTAATATTTGATTTTTTGTTATTATGTTTTTATCTGCCCTCTTAAAATCCTAACAGCAAAATTTAGTTTTTAAATTGTTTGACAATGTAAAGCTCTAATTCGTTGTCTTCAATAATGGTTTGCTTTCGTAATACTTCATGTGATTAAAAATGTTGATGAAATTATTAAAATTAGTTTACAAAAAAAAAAAAACAAGTTATAATTCTAAAATGAATCCACAATTATGAGAAGATAGATGTGCGATATCACCACAAAATGAGCTATAACAAAGCTGCACTTGCTTCCAAAAGTCACTTTCACATTTTTTTTTCACGTGGGTCTTTCTAATGAATGATATTTTTTCTTTCACATGACCCACTCTTTTTTTTAAAAAAAACGAAAACTTATTCATTAATCTTGATATTTTCTCTCCTTTTATTCTTGTTAAGTATTTCAAAGATAACTAAAAGTCAATAGATTTTAAATTATAATAAAAAAAACTCATTTAATTAAAATTAGATATAAAAATAAAACTTAAGCTAAGTTTAAGGAATTAAGTTTAAAGTTAATAAAAAATAAAAGATAATAAACTGTCAAAAAAATTCAAATGAGTGTTCACATTGAGAACGAGGAATGAGACTGCTGCTTACCCACTAAACAAAGTGTTGTTAAAATATTAATTTTGCCCATTTTATGACAATAATGATACAATTACATGGTTGAAGCCATCTGACCCAACTGTCATCAAATATCTCTTTAAATTTTTATTGAATGTGAGATGGTGAGTTCGAATTTCTGAGTATAATAACTCTGTGAAGTGTATGGCCAAAAAAATAAAAGTATGTGAAGTGAAGGAGATATATATGTGAGTTCGAATTTCTATGAGTATGATAACTCTATGAGTTTTTTTTTTTTTTTTTTTACATTTTCAAGAACCGTATTCTTTGGCCCTTTTGTTTTTGTCCCCCTAAGTGCATTACTGTGCATTGCAAATATTATCTATTAGAGTGGTCCAAATTAAGGCATCTTTGTTCGAGTGATTATTATACTTTTTTTTCTCCAAATTTAGAATGGTTTCCAATATTAAATTTTTATGTGCACAAGTGTTTGCCTTCTTTAGTGTATACGGGATCAATTGATTTAATTATCTTAATATTCAAGATGAAAAGTTTCTAATTTAGTATTGACAATATAAAACAATAAGTATGAGGTTACAATCATAGAATCTGGTAGAATAATTTATCATAAATTCGATTAGCCGGGCATCTGAGATACAACTTAATCCAAATAATTGTTGATAATGAAAAAGATATTTTAGGGTGCTTGATATACTAAAAATTAATTAATTTAGAATACTGAGTATTATTGAAAAAATATTTTAAGGTGCAAAATACAACTTAATCCAAATAAATAAGAAAAATAAAAATTAATAAAAAGAAAAAAAGTCCCTCATCCCCAAAACGTCATGCTGGCTATTGAATCGATAAGCAGGGCATGCAGACCCTTTAAAAATGAGCATGTTGTTAAAATGGAAAAGTGTGGTCGCTTTCACGCCAGCTATTAAGCCTATCCAAATAATGGTATGATTCTTCACCACAAAAAAGATTTCATTTTTCATTTTTTTTTTTATAAAAAGCTACTTACTCATCAATCGGACACAGTAATATGTGTCGCAACTCACAAGTACTACGTATTACCCCGGGGTTAATACAATATTTGGTCTATAAGTTTGCATATATTTTAGTTTTAGTTCCTCAAATTTCAAACCAACACATAAGTCAATATATATGCTGCAAAAGAAAATTCCTGAAACATCTTAAAAAGTGCCTTAAAATTATTCAATTACCCAGGTCCTTGCTTCTTCAGTTGTGCGAAGCATGCTAAATGTCTTGTATTTTAGACATGATTGAAGATAGATTTGCACATAGTTAAAGATGAGTTGCTTGCACTAAAAATGAGTCGCAGATGAAAAAAGATGCACCTATTTGAGATGAGTTGCACCACTCAAGAACTTGGATTCTTAAACAAATTATATATATTTTTAGGTAGGGGAAAGCTGTATTTAAGGTGCCTTAAGTTTCTTTCAATTTTTTATTTGGTACCTGTATAGTTTTTTCTCCCTATTAAATTTTTTAATTTCACTCTTTTAAGTTTTAATGCCGGTCTTTCCTATAACTATGCTCAATTAGCATTGTTAGTAATAATAAGAAAAAACACACTGATGCCAAATTAAAAATTGAAGAAAACTATAGACACCTCAAAAATAATTTTCCCTTTAGGTAAGATATATTTCAATTAGTGGCGGACCTAGGATTTTAGGTTTGTGGGTACACAATTAGTGGTGGGATTCGGGGGTTTGTGGGCAGCGCCCCCGAAAATTATTTTTAAGTAAAGTTTTAAACGCATTAAAAAAAAAAGAATATAAACAATAAAAGAAAGAAAAAACTTTAACTTAACATAGAAAAATAATAATTAAGAGTCAACTAACCTTTACATCAGAACGATTACAAAAGCATTCTTTGATTATTCATTCCTTGAAAATATTGCATTATATATTCATCATCAATCGTATCAAATATATCACGTTCAACATAAGTTAGCATGCATGAGTTAAATTAATCATCACTTATCCGATTGCGCAACTTATCTTTAACAAAAGTCATTGCAGAAAAAACTCGTTCAACACTAGCAATTGCTACCAGTAGAACGAGTGCCAACTTTATCAACAAATAGACCAGTGGATAAACAATATCCTTTCTCTTCTCAACCATCTTCAAAGTAATGTCAGAAATTGTTTGCAAATTGACAAAATCAGAATCAGTCCTCACATCAACAATAAAATTACCGAGACTTGATATGATTATGCCCTTCTTTTCATTTATTAAATTTAAAAAAAAAAAAAAAACACACATCAACAAAATCAAAAGGAGAAGCGAGGGCGTGGTCGTGGACAGTGATAATGGCAGCATTGGAATGGTTGTGCCCTTTTTTCATTTATTAAAATTTAAAAAAAAAAAACCTCAGTTTGTGACCGCACGTGCGGTCACCTGCGCAAAAGTGGGTCCGCCCCTGATTTCAATGGGTATGTTTTTGCAAATTTTTCATTAATTAAAATATTTTACTTACATACAAGTGTAAAAGCTATCTGTAATTAACAATACAGTTATCCAAGCATTCAGATAACTAATCAGTTACTAGTTTAATACAATCCGAAATATTTAACATGCCTTCTGTGTCTCCACACAATCCTACACGTGCTGTTTACCTCTGGCTCCAGATCCTGACCCTTTTGATCCTGAAGCTATGGTTAAGTCTAAGATTCATTCGAATTGAATCTCAGAGTAACAGTTAAACTCATATGCAAGTATAACAATATATGACAGATATTCACAATTTGGAAATAACAAAGCATTCAGCAACCATAACAAGAATACATAGCACACAACAAATGTAACGTTAACGGTGTAAGCACTCACCAGTGCTACGTGTCCCAGACACGTATCCTTAGCGCTAGGAAAAACAAGCATGCAGCATTATTATACAACAATAATCCACAGCTAGCTGAATGTAAACAAACACATGATCTAAGACACAGTCTTAGTCACGAGTATGCATAATCGAAGACCCAGTCATGTCCATGAATCCACAATCATGAATCAAACTAGCATATATAGGCACACAAGACACAGGGGATTAAAGTTTCTCATACACAAACGTACCTTTTTCCGTGTAGTTAGTAGTACACTTGTATTATGAAAATGTTCCAAGTCTTTTCGGATGTCCAAAAAATATTATTATTGCATTAATAATTTTCCATATCTTGTGTGGTATTATAATAAATACTTTTCGGATATCCTTAGTGGATAGGTTATTCCATTTTTACCCTTACTTTTCCTTAAATTAGATTTTTTGACTTTTTGGCAGGATTTTTCAGCAATTTTGAAAAATCATAATTAAAAGGTACGTTTGTAAAATATGGCTCATTGTGTATCTTCATAAACATAGGCCTTTTTCAAAAATATGTATCTTCTTGTCCAGAGCTCTAAAAATTACCTATTACCTATAAAATTAAATTTCTATTTGTTTACTTGATTTATGTAAAATATCATGATTTTTAGATGTCATTTAATTAGCCAAAACTCATGCACAAGCCTGCTGCTGACTCCAATGAACTCAAAATTGGTTGTTTTCTTAACTTGTACTATTTTGATCTTTTGTCTCCAAAATCATTTTCTACCATATTTTTACTCTATTTTCCATTTTAAACCTCTTGGTGACCTTAAAATCATGCAAATAATTTTACTTCATCATTTTCTTGCTTAGGCCAAATCCTTGGTTAAAAATCACTTTTCACATAAAATCATGATTTCAACCATAGATTTGCTTCCAATCTTAATCTTTTGGACTTTGGTGCTATTGAATTTTGTTCTTGGCATCTTGGACAATATGTCCCCTTAGGGTCCCATGCCTCCATATTCAATTCCAAGACAAACATGATCCAACCACTGTGTGTTTTAAACATAAAATATTCACAAAGTTGAGTTAGGAACTTATCAACTTCCTAATTTTATGTGGTTTATATCTCTTCTTCTTCTTTCTAACTTCCAACTCCACTATTATAATCATCATGAAATAGGGCTCTTACTAAGGCTAGAGTCTAAAGCAAAAGCATAAGCAAAAGTACCAACACATATAAGAACACTTACCCTAAGTGTTTGAAGCTTTCTCTTTCCTTCTCTCTTCTTCCTCTTTTCGCCCTCCTCTCTCTCTCCAAAATCAGATTGGTGTTTTAACTTTGAGTAACATGCATGGGGACCATGTGCTTAAATAAGTGGAGGACAAGCTCCTTGTGGGCCCTACAAGTCAAATTACCACTTTACGCTTGCAAAATATCCTCTTTGCTTAGCTTTTCTACCAAGTTTTTCATCTTTTCCTCCTCCCTTGATCAACTGGCCGACTTCCTAATCGAACCATATTTTGATGTGTTATTTCATGGTTAATTTGGGAATTAATCATGTTAATTGGGCCAAAAATGAATTATTTATGATTAATTTGGATTAATTAGTGATTACATGAAAAATGTGTTAAAAAGGGTAAAATTGTCATAATTATTGTAATTACTCTTATTCAATATTTTTGGGAAGATTTTATGTTGGCTTGATTGGTTTAAAATTGCAGGTGGTTGAAGAAATTGGATCAAATTGGAAAATGGAAGTTTGAGCACAAGTTATAGAATTTTCAGTTCAGTCCCTCTGCGAAACTTTTAAAAAGTTTCAATTAAGTCCCTGCAGCAAAACTGTGCGTTTTGAGGAGCAGAATTTTAGGTCAGATTCATTCAGCGATGGATTGAATTAATTGAGGAATGAATTCAGAACTGGGGGCGGCGCGAACAGAACCAGGAACGAACGGAGACTTTGAGCATCGACCTTCTTCTTCTTCTTTCTTCCTCAACCTTCCTCCTCCTTGGTCGTCGGTGGTCTTCACCTTCCCCACCATCACCGCCGGCGACCACCTTCCTCCACCGTCCTTCACCGTCAGCCGCAAACCAGAACCATTTTTTTGGAGGCCCGGAGAGATTGAGAGGCGAACGAACATGGGTCTCCGTTTTTGGATTCAGTGAGAACGATTTGGCAGCTATTTGTGAGTCCGGCAAGGTTCTACATTTTCCGGTATATTTTCCAGATTCCGGCGAGCGTTTTCCAGATTCCGGCGAGCGTTCAAAATAATGTGTGGCTGATTTATTTCTGTTCTTGGAGATGAGGATGTGTTCTTGAGCTCATGGACTTCATAGGGGAGTTATTCTATCATTCTATTAGTCTAGATTTATATATTTAGGTTGCCTAGTTTTAGGGATTATTGTGTATAAATTCTGGAACTGAGATTAATGTTAATTGTCTCTGTTGGTTTGATAATTGTAGTTGAGATTGGATTTTGTGGTGTGAAAAATATGTGTTTTAATTTCTTGTGGTTGTAATGAGATTATATTAATTAGCGTGTTATTGTCAGTTAATGTGGTTGATTTGTGACCTTTGAGGGAATGTTATGTACTCAATTTCAAAGAAGACTCATATTGCATAATTCCAATTTTAACTGCACATCAAGTGATTTTTAACAATTTCTCAAGAGGTAGTAGTTAGTTACGGTAGTAGGAGCTACTATTAATTGGGAATATTGGACTCAAGTGGTATCTTGAGGTTTTCCTTCAGACTTGATGAATTTTAACTCCCATAATCTTTTATGAGCAAGGATAGGCATTTCTTCATTACCAAGAACGTTCATCATTCATATTTTCACTTCATCCATTCCATTTACTCATTCACCATTTTATAAAGAAAATACCAAAAATATTAGTTAGGATTTAATTAAATTGCATTCTTATTTTAGTTTGTCAATTGAAAATCCAAAACCTATTTTTCCCCTTGTTTATATTGCATTTGCATGTCATTTAGATTACCTAGGATTCAATAAAAGGCTCCTCGAGAGAGAGAACGATCATTGGTTTGCCTATACGCAATCCTTGGTTTATTTTTGATTGTGGACCCCAAGGCTAAAGACGAAAAAGGGCCTCATCAAATGGCGCCGTTCTTGGGGAGCTAAGTAATTGGCTCCCTAGGTAATCTAATTGTCAAATTCACTTTTGACAAGGGGTTTCTCATGTGAAGCTTGTTAGTTTTGCATTTTTGATGTTTCATTGCATATAGTTTAGGATTTTTGCATTTAGATAATTTGCATAGCATTCATTGCATTATTGCATTGTCTTGACTTGGTAGCTTCTGTGTGGTGTGTTTGCATTAAATTTGATATGATGATGAACTTAATTGTTTGAATTCACCATGTCTCCAAGTTAATTAATAGATACTTGCATCTTTTCATTTTGATTTTTAATTTTTTTTTCTTAGTTAGATAGATACTTGTGATTCATTTGGGAACTAATTGAATTGAACTTTCATGGCTTGGTTTAATGGTAATCAAGATTCACCCATTCAATCCCACTCTTTTGTAGGAGATTCGATCCGAAGGGAAGAGTCTATGTCTCAAAGCATCGATTCCATTCTACAAACAATACGGGCTCTTCAAGCTAACTTGGCAATTCAAGATAAAAATCCAATTGGTCAAGAATGTCATGGTCCATTCCATCACTCATACCATGAGCCTTCTCCACCACCATACAACCCATATTATGAGCCTTCTCATAATCCTCTACCATACAACCGCATGCCATACCATGAACCTCCTCATTCATTCCATCCCACTTCCCGACCATGTCATCCATCCCATGGATCCCTATACCCATTTGAGCCACCCTATGGACTTCATTCTCAACCATGTGTGCCAAACCAAGAACCTACCGCTAGTGAAGTCATTAGAAAATTGCAAAATCAAGTGACTCAGACGGTAGACGAGGATCGGTCATACAATGCTAACTTTGACCATCAAATGGACTCTATAATGAAACGAATGGAATATCAAGAGAATGAGAATGAGAGAATGGAAAAGGAGATTGAGCGTCTCACTCAAGAATCACAAGTTTTGAAGACTAATTTCCAAGAAAATCCTCTTCCCATGTTCACACATACACAAGAAGTGGAGCAACTAGAAGAGAGCAATGAGAAGTTGGAGAAAGGAATGGAGTGGCTCGCACAAGAGTCTTCTATGTGTCATACTCCACAAGAGACTTGCCCACCACATACACTTCCATATCGCCCACCCACTCCACCATGCCACGAACATCCATCCCAACCTCTACTCTTCAACCTTCTGAACTTGATGCCTTCCTCGCCTTGCCATATATGGATGCTCAAACCCTTACCCTAAGAAGAATGTATGACCAACTAAAGGTTCGGCATCTACATTTATTCAATCTCAAAGAGGTACTTCCTCGTGAATTCTCTGAGGAAATAGAAGAGGAAATGGAGGACATTGAAAAATTCAACAAGACATTTGTTCACCATGTGCTATGGATTAAAACCGAAGGAGAAGAAGGAGCTCCATGGTCATGTACCTCCAATGATGATGGGAAAACCGAAGAGCAGCACCTAAATGTCACTTCACAAGTGGAAGTTCCCAATCCTTCGGTGCCTATTCCCACACAAGCACAAGAGGTGCAACAAGTACAAAAGAGCATTGAAGAGTCTTCTCTACCATTTGGTAATGATCCTATCCTAATAGAAGTGGACTCTCCTACTACTTTAACTAATGAAGCAATTCATGATTTGAGTGATAGTGAGGTGGATGAGGAAATCATTGTTGAATCCCCTCAAATGTTTGACAATGTAATTGCTCAAGGCATTAGCTCTAGTAGTAGTGATTCGGTTGTACTTGTTGATGAGTGTGTTCCTACTTCTTTATATGATGCTTTAACTGTTGAAAATGCTTTTCTTCATAGTACTAGAGATGATTGTGGAAAATTGAATGAAATATTTTCATGTACTTGTGCGGAAGATCAAATATGTATAGACTGTTATCAAGAAAAATGTCACTTACTGGTTGAGTTTCGAAAGAAAGCATTTAGTGAAGTGGTTGATTCTACTATTGATCATAATGCACTCTCTTGTACTATTGATGATAGTATGCATGACAATTGTGAACGTGTTGACTCTTGCATGGATGATAATGTGGTTGATTTGAGTGAAAAAGATCATAGCCATAAAATTCCCATTGGATTACTTCCTTGTAGCCTTGTTGGTGACAAAGATTCTGAAATTTTGATTAATAAAATTGGGATGTTGATGAATCTTTCCAACAAGTGTTATCTTGTGATTTGCCACCTGATTTAGAAAAGAAAAATGATTGCTTCAAAATTTTGGAACCCTCAGGTGGTAACAATTTGAAAAATTCTCTTTCTTCTTCCATTCTTTTGCCTTCCATCTCTTGTGATTGCAATATTGATGTGGTGTACCCCAACACTAAGTTGGGTTCCGCACTTTCCACTGTGTAAACACAAGAGAATTTTCAAAATATAACTCTTTGTTTGACTCCTACTGATGGGAGTAGCATTGATTTCCTTGGATGTGATAGTTACTTAGAGAGTTTGATTCCCAAAATATCTTTAATTCACTTGAAATCTCTCCATGTTTCTATTTTTGGATGGGATACTTTGCTGGGTGCTTGTCTTCTTTGCAGCACATTCTTGGAAAGGTCATCGATGGAACCAACATCCATCGTATATTCTGGGCCTCTTCCAATTGATCCTGAACCACTTCCACCAAGGAAATTCAATGCAGGAGAAGATGTTGTAAAAGACAAATGCATGATTCTCATCGGGGATGAGAACTTCTCCTTCAAGCGACTCAAGACACTTTAACACAAGTTGTCTCTTTCCTCACTTATTCTCTTCCTAATTCCTTTGATTATTTGGGCTTAATTGTTGTATGAGGAAGATAAGTGTGGGGGAGGGACACAATCCAGTAGAAAAAGTAGAAATAATTTAGTTTAGTAAGAAAAATAAGAACTCCCTATGTATGCTTTGCACCTCTTTGGCTACTACCCTACTTAATTACCATTGTGCCTTGAATTTCAACTTGTCTATCATTCTCTTTAGAGTGATTTTTCTACATTGAGGACAATGTGTTGATTAAGTGTGGGGGAGGGAAATACATTTTGAGTCCCAATTAAATGGTTGTTTTTAAATGAGAAAATGCTTAAAAACTAGAAAAAAATGTCAAATTTTTTTGTAGAATGACCTGCTTAATGCATGTCCTAAGTGGTAAAGGGTCACATTTGCCACTTTGGAAGTGTATGATTTGTGGGATATTCTTTGAGCTTTCATAAGATCTAGTGTTTAGGAAACTTTATCAAACCATGTTTTGTTTTTCAAATGAATGGGAAGACAAATGAACCCACAATTGGATTTTTGCTTACTCCTCATTTTGAAAAAGAGAGTTTATATATCACTTGTGCATTTAAGAGTTAAGCATGATTATAGCTGATTGCAATGTTTTGATCGGTTGCGTTTGTAAGGTTAACACTTAGAATAGTTAAGTAGATGTTTTGTGGTTAGTTTACCATGCAATTGATCTTGTTAGAGTGAGCATTGGAGAAAAACCTTGTTGGAAGGATATTTGAGCCTTAAATTCTTTTCATGTGTGCATGTTCGCTAGTTTTTCACCTTCTAGAACTTGTTTCCACTCTTTTTCAAAACGATATTTGTGTTATTGTAATGAAAATGAAAGAGGCATTCAATTCTAAACCATTTTCACCCAAACACAAACCTACATTCATCTACCCTTTGCTTATCCCCTTTGAGCCTTTCCTATGTTATATGCATGTCATTACTCATAGTGTTCATAGTATTCTAAAAATCAAAAGAGAATTGCCAATAAAAATTTGAAATGCCATGTATATGAAAAGAATGAAAAAAAAAGTGAGTATAGTTTGAAAAAAGAAAAGAAAAAGAAAAGTGAGTATAGTTTGAAAAAAAAAAGTATTTGGTAGATAAAAATGAAAGCAAAAGAATATCAAGAAGGCATTTGTTCATGATTTTCAAAAGAATTGGCAAAAGTTTGTAAAGTTATTTAGATGCTATGAACTTAGTCATTCACTTTGACTTGCATATCAACTATTTTCTTTTCTAATTAATTCATTTCATTTAGCCTTCATCCATCATTTTAAGCCCTTTAAGTCCTCTTGATTCATTACATTAATTGCTATCAACAAGTGGAGATATTAGAGTTGTTACAAGCCTATGGTAAGGTGTTGATTAAGTGAGCTAGAGTGAAATTATTCCAATCAGGTGAGATGAGTGAAACACTGATAATACCTTGAGAGTTCTCTTGTGCTTCACTTTAATATTTAGGATTGTATGGTCAGCTAATTTATTTGCATCACTTGATTATGACTAGTATTGGCTTGATGAATTTGATTAATCCATTGTTTTCTAGTTATGAAATTGCTCATCTTTCAAATGCATTAGTGATTTGAATTTGGAATTTTGTACTCAATTGCCTTTGTTCAGGAGTACAAAGGTCTAAGTGTGGGGGAATTGATCGAACCATATTTTTATGTGTTATTTCATGGTTAATTTGGGAATTAATCATGTTAATTGGGCCAAAAATGAATTATTTATGATTAATTTGGATTAATTAGTGATTACATGAAAAATGTGTTAAAAAGGGTAAAATTGTCATAATTATTGTAATTAATATTATTCAATATTTTTGGGAAGATTTGATGTTGGCTTGATTGGTTTAAAATTGCAGGTGGTTGAAGAAATTGGATCAAATTGGAAAATGGAAGTTTGAGCACAAGTTATAGAATTTTCAGTTTAGTCCTTCTGCGAAACTTTTTAAAAATTTCAATTAAGTCCCTGCAGCAAAACTGTGCGTTTTGAGGAGCAGAATTTTAGGTCAGATTCATTCAGCGCTGGATTGAATTAATTGAGGAATGAATTCAGAACTGGGGGCGGCGCGAACAGAACCAGGAACGAACGGAGACTTTGAGCATCGACCTTCTTCTTCTTCTTTCTTCCTCAACCTTCCTCCTCCTTGGTCGCCGGTGGTCTTCACCTTCCCCACCATCACCGCCGGCGACCACCTTCCTCCACCGTCCTTCACCGTCAGCCGCAAACCAGAACCATTTTTTTGGAGGCCCGGAGAGATTGAGAGGCGAACGAACATGGGTCTCTGTTTTTGGATTCGGTGAGAACGATTTGGCAGCTATTTGTGAGTCCGGCAAGGTTCTACATTTTCCGGTATATTTTCCAGATTCCGGCGAGCGTTTTCCAGATTCCGGCGAGCGTTCAAAATAATGTGTGGCTGATTTATTTCTGTTCTTGGAGATGAGGATGTGTTCTTGAGCTCATGGACTTCATAGGGGAGTTATTCTATCATTCTATTAGTCTAGATTTATATATTTAGGTTGCCTAGTTTTAGAGATTATTGTGTATAAATTCTGGAACCGAGATTAATGTTTATTGTCTCTGTTGGTTTGATAATTGTAGCTGAGATTGGATTTTGTGGTGTGAAAAATATGTGTTTTAATTTCTTGTGGTTGTAATGAGATTATATTAATTAGCGTGTTATTGTTAGTTAATGTGGTTGATTTGTGACATTTGACTGATGTTATGTACTCAATTTCAAAGAAGACTCATATTGTATAATTCCAATTTTAACTGCACATCAAGTGGTTTTTAACAATTTCTCAAGAGGTAGTAGTTAGCTACGGTAGTAGGAGCTACTATTAATTGGGAATATTGGACTCAAGTGGTATCTTGGGTTTTCCTTCGACTGATGAATTTTAACTCCCATAATCTTTTATGAGCAAGGATAGGCATTTCTTCATTACCAAGAACGTTCATCATTCATATTTTCGCTTCATCCATTCCATTTACTCATTCACCATTTTATAAAGAAAATACCAAAAATATTAGTGAGGATTTAATTAAATTGCATTCTTATTTTAGTTTGTCAATTGAAAATCCAAAACCTATTTTTCCCCTTGTTTATATTGCATTTGCATGTCATTTAGATTACCTGTGATTCAATAAAAGGCTCCTCGAGAGAGAACGATCCTTGGTTTGCCTATACGCAATCCTTGGTTTATTTTTTATTGTGGACCTGAAGACTAAAGACGAAAAAGGGCCTCATCACTTCCTCCTTCAATTTTCAACCTTGGATGGCTTTTCCACATGTCAATTCCCTGTGGTCTTATTTGCTCTCTTCCTCAAGAATGTTCTAGAAAATTCTAGAAGCTTTTGACTCAATTGCATGTGATCTTATCTTGAACAATTTGGCTTTATGACCAGCCCATGTGCCAGCCAAAAATGAAGACTTCTTGGGCAATTTTTTGATGGTATTTTATCACACAAATAAGGGTTTAATTGTGACTTAATGCCAAATGTTATTGTGTAATTGGTTTGTTGATTTATCAATGTGTATTTGTGCATTATTGGTCAAGCTTTATCTTATCTTCTTTGGACCTTAGTTGATTTGAAATATCAGCCCCTTCAAGGAGATTTGTATTGCTTTTCTCAACTTGAAGATACATGCACAAGTTGGATAATAATCAACTAGATATTTATCCCTTGCTTGACATGTGCAATTTTGGCATAAAATGCATTAAATATTATGTGTTTTATTCCCTTTTGAGAACTACTATAGTCCATTGTCTCCTCTTGTTCGCCTCATCGCAAGTGCACGAGATTCGCAAGTAATAAAGTGATAAGTAAAGTATCGTTCCCACGAGGATTTGTTTAACAAATTGGTAAAGCAAGAGGCTTAGTGAATTCCATCAAGTTGAGCTAGAACAAAGTTTTGATGTAGAATGAGAATTTCAAAAGACTATTTCTAAAACTAGAAGTGATAAAGGTAAATGATTCTTTGACTTCAAAGATAATGGAGCCTAGGATTCTTCTTCCCCTTTTGCATTTCATAAAACTTGGTTAATTTCCTCTCTAGTAGCATTTCAATACATATATGTGTTAGTCTAAGGTTCTAAAACACTTGACCCGCTCTCTCAAGTCAAAATCAAGTTTATCTTCTCATTAAAATGCACAATCTCTTGCTACAATTAATGAGAACCAATATTTAAGCAACAACCCTATTGTGACAATGCAAGATTAGTAAATATATCTCTATTTTACCAACAAACCATCCATTTATCAAGTAAAATTCAAGACAAACATGATTTCAATCAAGTTCTATACCTAGATTAGCTCTCTCAAGTCAAAACCTAAGTGAATAAATCATCTAAATGGAGGCCAATCACTTAGAAGCATTAAGCCAAGGTTGAAATCAACACATATATATATTTATTTACCAAAAGAGAGGAATATTCAAGTATTAATCCATACAAAAGGGTCAAAAGAACCCTAGAATGAAAGATTTTGCTACTCATGTTCAAATGCAAAGAGATTCTAAGCAAAACTTTTGAATACATGAAGAAGTTAGGAAGAAAAGAGGAGAAAATAGGAAGAACTAAGGTAAAAAGCCCCAAAATCTCTCTTAGGATGAACACCCAAGCCTTCAAAGTTGTCAAGATCTCTCTCCCAAGCTCTCCCTTTGTGTGCCCACTATTTCCTTGTGTCAAGAGTGTGTTTTTCGGCCTTCCCTTTAGGTTAAATAGGGTTTTTCTGTTTCTGATGTAAAAACGCGCAACTATACTTTCTGCACTTTTTCACGACTAGCTACGCCGTTGGTCACTTGTCGTGGCTAGTTTACACAGAGCATTTTTCTTGACTTGCTACGGCAAGTTTGTCAACTTGCTGCCGCCAGTTGTACAGGTTCCTTCTAGCTTTGCAATGCTTCACTTCCTTTATTTCTATCTTTGTTTCTAGGTTCTTATAAAGCTTCAAAACTTGTCTCCATCCTCTTACAAAAGAGGGAGCATTTATCAATTCTCAATTGAATCACAAACTCTATAAGATTTAACAAGAATTTTGATTTTTGCTTGATACTTTTGATATGCACATTTTCTTCTATATACTTCATTTGCTATGCATATTTTGAACAAAAAATAGGTAATTCATAACATACTTGCATCTTTTGTCATTTAAAAACTTTTCTTTCTTTTTCACTTGCATTTATATTTTCTTAATTTTTATAGTTTATAGTCATATAGTTATCTTGTAATTCATTGGCAAATTTGTACCTTAACCCTATATTATATGATCTTTCTAAAATACTTGTATGTATCATTAGATTACATAATAGTTCACAAGTCAGATAAATCATTTTGGAGAAAAATAATAAATACAGAAACTTTAAAGTAATTTATTAAGTTGTCTTAATCTCCCAAATCGGTCAACTGAGTTTTATGTTAAAAATATGAGGTACATTACATTTCATCTTAAAAAAAAATTGGACAACTTTATTAGTTGATAAATGCTGCCCATAGTCGACATAGTTTTTATTTTTATTTTTATTTTTTGAGAAATTACTTAAAATCTTGCAAAATTTAGAGGCCAAAGACGCCTAAAAACTCAAGTCTTGAGTAGATACAACTCATCTTCAACAAGTGCAAATCTTCTTCAACTATGTGATATGTGTGATATTTTTAACTTAGAGAGATGCCATATAGGATGTCTTGTAGGATGCTGCGCCAGCCTCATTAATATGACGCGGCAGTTTCCGTCAATGGCTTAGCGACAAAATTAATAATAAGGGACTTAATGCCAAGGAGGTTAAATTTAAACTTCGAAAAGTTGGGGAAGTTTTTTTTTTTTTGATACAAGGTGAGGGGAGGGGGGATCGAACTCAGGACCTAAGAGGGGAAACAATTCCCAATACCACTGCACTACTAGTAGTGCTGGTAAAAGTTGGGGAAGTTGATAAGGGCTGTTTGTATGTTAGCCTTGTGGTCTACAATAAAAAATTAGCTAAGGATTGCGTATAGACAAACCTATGATAGTTCTCTTTTCTCGATGAGCCTTTTATTGATTCCTACATAATATAAATGACATGCAAATGCTATTAAAACAAGGAAAAATTGGGTTTGGGTTTTCAAATTAATAACTAAAAAAGTAATGCAATTTAATTAAAAACTAAACCATTATTTTTAGGATTTTCTATAAAAATGGTATGTATACAAGTAAATGAGTCTTGATAGCAAAGTTAATGGTTTTTCTAACTTCTTAAAATGATTTGAGAGTTAATTTATCATCAAGTCAAATTGAAAACATCAAGCAATCACATTGAGTCTAATTTATCTAAGTAATGACTAATCTTACGATCGCATTCATAGTCATCTTTTAGATAAATTGTTAAAAACCACTTGATGTGTGTTTGAAAATCATTTTAATGCACTTGCTTCCTCTTTGATTAGAGCACAATCACGATACTCAATATGGATTAACTCAACTACACACTATAGCAATCACATACAATGCATAATCTCATTAAAATATAAGAAAACATGTTCAATACAAAATCCAAGTGCATCAATAATAAGATTCAACACAAATGTTAACCAACAAGGAGAAATGAACACTACTCATCCAAGTCTTAGAAATATGTACCAATAAAGAATTAATTCGAACAAATTACAATATATATAATGAGCTAATGGAAAACTAAGGAACTCTCCTAGCACATTGAAGCTCTAACTACCTTCTCTACATTAAAATCCCCAATTTAATAATTAAAACCCTATAAAAATATGGTTCAACCAGAAATTATGTGTAAGTGAGCCAAAGTTGCAAGGGGGTTTTGTGGAAGTTTGTTTTTTTTTTATATAGAAAATATCCATACACTACAGATTTTATTTTCAAAATATTCAAAAATATTTTTTTACTTGGCAGTGTACTCCGTCAATAATAGAGTCTAATAATCCCCGCCTGTCTTCATCCCAACCTAAGTTGGAGTCATAAATATTCTCTAACAATGAAATAATTTCAACAAAATATTCTCTGTATATTTGTTTTTATTAGGTCAAAAATTGAGTAATACGTAAATTCCATAGAAATGAAAAAAATGAGCAACGGACAAGGGAGGGGGGCTGTTCAACCCATGCTTATCCATATATTACATAGTACACACTACATTAAAGATTCTTTTGATTTGATACAAGCATCTGTATTTATTATTTTTTTAAATTAATTTTTCTGACTTGTAAACTAATATATAATTTAATATATAATTTAATGATATATGTAAATATTTTAAAAAGATTATGTAACATAAATTAATTAATCAATTGATCTTATATCGAGGAGATAAGGTATCACCCCTTACTAGCTGGCGTGAGAGTGACCACACTTTTACGTTTTAACAACGTGCTCATTTTTAAAAGGGGCAAAGGACGCTCCATTTGTTCGTCTCAGTGTCAATAATACTCTTATCATTTCTGCAGCTCAGTAATTTGTACTATAAATTAGCTTATATATTTAAAATCAAAAGTTGAGGTAGTGTATTGCTTTTTCAAAATAATGTACTCCCTCATATTTTTTAAATATAACTATATATTTAATTACTAATAAGTTGTTGGTTGAAGCGATAATTAGTTATTTAAAAATTAGCTTATAATTTTTTTTTTTAAAAAAAAAATTACTTAGACTTCCACTTAATGAATGTGTTTATTTATAATTACTTAGATTTTTTTAGTTTAAACTATAACCCTTTTTTTATGTTTATTATTATTCTGTATTAAAACACATAATTAGTTATTATAAATTTTAAAGAAGGGATGTTTTCATATTAAATAAACACATACTTTGGTATTCACGGGTGGAAAAAGGGCTTTTAAGACCGGAGAAAACAGGTATATTAGGACCAGACCCGCGACAGGTCTTGTTCCAGGCGGTATTAAAAGTCTCACGATTAAGACCGGACTTGTAACCGTCTTAAAGGAATTCTTTTAGACCGGACATTTTAAACATCCGGTCTTAAAAGTGTTTCAAAATAATAATAAAAAAGAAAAAACTCAAATGAAAGAACCGGTCCCAAATCACCAGATCTGACAACATTTTGAATGTCCCTTCGTCATCAACGACGGAGAACCAAGAGAATATTGTAAGCAACAACAACAAGAAAAACAAAAAAGATGATTACAAAGTCCAGAAATAAACAAAAATAACAAGAAACAGAAATCATTCATCCTGAAAATCGAATTTGAAGTCCAGATCTACAAAAAAAATCACAAGCTTAAAGCAACCAAATCTGAGCAGGATCCTCTTGTCGGTGCTAGCAAAGCTTACTTCAAGCAACCAAAATCGAAGTCCAGATCTGAGCAGGAGCGGTATATATAGGAAATAAACAGACTTAAGCAAGAAGAGATCTGAGTTTGATTTCAAACCGGATCTATGCGAAGGGGGCGTGGAAGGACCCATAGATCGAAGAGGAAGGAGCCGCCGTCGTCCAGAATCCTCAAAGTAGTACGCTTTCGCTATTGCTGAGGATTGGAGTCGATGCCATCGCAAAACCCTCGAAGCATCTCACCGCCAACGTTGCTAAGGATTTGATGTGTGGCTCTTGTGATGACTTACAAAGATTGCGAGTAGGTTAGAGGAAGAGGATGACATTCTTGCTGAGGTTTTGACCCGTGAGGCTCTTGGGATACTCATTGAATCTATAACTAAACAAATGTTATATCACCAAGAAGACAAAGCAGACTTACGAACTTAACAGGTTTAGCGAATTTAGTTTTTTTTTTTTTACACTTTTAAGACCAGTTTTTTGAAACAACCAGTCTTAAAAGTGTAAAAAAAAAAATAAAAAATTGACTGGTGGCAATTTCGTAAATATATAGTACACTTTTAAGACCGGTTGTTTTAAAAAACCGGTCTTAAAAGTGTTTTATATATTTACGAAATTGCCACCGGTCTTTTTTTTTTTTTTTTTTACACTTTTAAGACCGGTTATTTCAAACAACCTTTAAGACCAGTTTTTTGAAACAACCGGTCTTAAAATTGTTCTATTTATTTACGAAATTGCCACCGGTCATACTTTTAAGACCGGATCTTTTATAATCCGGTCTTAAAAGTCTTCTATATATTTACGAAATTGTCACCGGTCATACTTTTAAGACCGAATCTTTTATAATCCGGTCTTAAAAGTGTTATATATATTTGTTGGAAGTTAAGATTTAATTAGTTAGCGTATACGATTATATTGTGCAATTATCTTAATTAAGTTATTAGAGAGATTTTAGGAATTAAGTTAGCAGGTCATGGTTTTTTGAATTTCGTTATCAAATTCCTGATTGTAATCATCTTAATTAAGATGTTAGAGAAATTTTAGGAATTAAGTTAGCAGATCATGGTTTTATGAATTTCGTAATTATATTCTTGATTGTAATAATCTTAATTAAGTTCTTAGAGAGATTTTAGGAATTAATTTAGCAGATCATGGTTTTTTGAATTTCGTAATTATATTCCTGATTGTAATCCCTAGATTATAGGAACTGCCTAGGTCAGAAGATTGTTTACTTATTAGCAATTGTATATAATTTCAATTTAGCGAAGGAATAAATCATCGCATTCTCGGACTCATCTCTGATCAGCGTCTTCTCACAATATTTACGAAATTGCCACCGGTCATACTTTTAAGACCGGATATTTTATAGCCCGGTCTTAAAAGTATTCTATATATTTACAAAAGTGCCACCGGTCATATTTTTAAGACCGGATCTTTTATAGTCCGGTCCTAAAAGTGTTCTATATATTTACGAAAGTGTCACCGGTCATATTTTTAAGACCGGATCCTTTATAATCCGGTCCAAAAAGTTCTTTAGATTTACGAATCTGTCACCGGTGATACTTTTAAGACCTGATTCTCTATAATCCGGTCTAAATGAGGCGGTCTTAAAGCTCATTTTTGCACTAGTGATTACAATATTATAAAAGTAATAAATTATAAATATATTTTGTGTAAAATAAGTATAATTATTTTTACCTGTCAGTAAAATTATGCATGAACCGAAGGAATCTGCAGACACGCACAAAATTACGATAGGGAAATGTATTTTGTCGGGGGCATACATAAAGTAATTCATTTGTTTAATATTTTTTTGAAAAAAACATATTCTTTGTGTTTATTTGTTTTTTTTGGTACGAATTAATGAATGTGTTTATTTGTTGAATGATTTATATTGTTTAGATATTAATGTTGATAACATTTATTTGATAGATTAAAACTTTAATGATTGCAATTTACTAATTATATTTCTTTAAGAAAAATCGAAGGAAAAAGAGTTAAAATTTGAAATAGTAATTTTCAGGCCCTGTAAGGCCGGCCCTGACCCTGATACTATCGGGTCGGGTTTTGAAAAACAGATTTTTTCCTTACCCCAGGCCCTGTATAGGACCGGCCCTATTAGGCCCTGGCCTTGTCAGGCCGGGCCGGCCTTGATTCCCAGCTCTAGGTCCAGGTTCAAAAATGCCTATATATTTTTCGTGAAAGAGCATCTAACAACGTAATTTTTTCAGGAGTAAAAGTGCCATAAACTTCTGAAATTGGAACAAAAAATGTCACCACCGTTAATATTGATGGATCACTACTACATTTTGTTGGGTGGGCCCCACATGATTGCTTTTCAAATTATTATTTAAAACAGACCACAACCTCTCTTCCTCACCTTCTTCCTCCGCCAGCCTCCCCTCTCTTGACAAAGTTAACGGATGTTCTTTTAGAAAAAATATATAAACATTTTTACACCTTAACCCTATAAAATATATCTTGTACCTTAAATTTTCATCAAATTTTGGCCAGGCAAAAAATCAATTTTTCTTTATTAAAAAGTTCATTAACTATTTGCACGTGATTCACTTAGTAAATTTTGTACACAGAGTACTGATACTCTTATCCAAATCTTTTTACCGATAAAATTTTCAATTCAAAATTTTCCCAAACATACAACACCACTCAATGAAAATATCTGCGGTAAATGGAAGAGATAGGTCTCTGTTTTTCCCAACTCTTGTACGATGAAGGTTCTACCTTCCTATCTTTATCTTGTGTGGACCATAATTTGTATAGTCGTGAATCGCGTGGAATTATAGCATCCCTCAAATTCACTTATAAATAAGCTTCCCTGTCTTCTCGTCTCTTCACACACATCAAAAGACAAACATAGTCACATAGAAAGCCACTTTGAGAGAGATCAGAGAGAAGAAGAAGAAGATGATGAAGGTGGGCGTAGTTCTGGTTCTGTTCTTGGTGGCCTTCACCTCTGCAACTGTGGAGGCTCGCTTCGATCCAAACAACTTCCTGGCTCAGATGTTTAAGGACAATGGTGAACCCAACTACTTGATAAAGTCGACCACCACCGCCTGCTGCGACTTCTGCATCTGTACGAAGTCGCTGCCTCCTAAATGCCATTGCAGAGACATCGGAGAAACTTGCCACTCTGCCTGTAAGGCCTGTGTCTGCACTCGTTCCTATCCTCCTCAGTGTCGTTGCGCCGATACCAACAACTTCTGCTATGATAAATGCACCTCTGCTTCTGCTAAGCCTCAGACTGCATGATCCATCATGTTATGTGAATAACAAAGCCTATTACTACTACGTACTTTATTAGGCTTTGCTTTTGTCTCTGTGTGTGTACGTTAATGAAATAAACTATCACGTGCCTTGCATGCATGCTTCCTGTTTGCTTTTTGCGAACTGGTTAATTACTAGCAAGGACTTGATATTCTTCTATCGTTAATTACCATCTGATTTCACTACACTTTGACATGTTTTTCAATTTTATATTGAACAAGTGAAGGGAAAGTAATTTATCAAGGAACCCTTAAATTTAACACCACTTTCAAATTTTTTAAGGGTTAAGATGCCTCCGGTAACATGAACTATTTTTTCAATAGTACTGAGTATCCTAAAGTATTTTGTGGTCCATGTGATCATCCAGTAGCCAAAAGCATCTTTTTCTAAGTGCGTTTAGCATCCCAAAGTATTTTTGTGGTTCATTCAGAAATTGAAATGATGTTTTGGGGTGCTAAATGCACATTCACTTGAAAGGACTTAAAAGTAAAACAAACGGTCTTAAAAGTGTAAAAAAAAAATAAAAAATTGACCGGTGGCAATTTCGTAAATATATAGAACACTTCTCGTACGCTGAAAAGATAATTTGTATGGTTGTGAATCCCGTGAAATTATAGTATCCCTAAAAGTCACATATAAATAAGGCTACGTGTCTGGTCCGTGAAATTATCTAAATACACTTCAATAATATCAATCATTCTTACACATAGGTCTCAGCTCTTATATGATGAAGTTCCATCTTTCCTGTGTGTGGCAATAATTTGTATAGTTATGGATTACGTGGAATGATAATATCCTCAAGTTCACATATAAATAAGCCTCCCTATCTTCTCGTCTCTTCGCACACATCAAAACCCAATGATCGACACTTGATATTCTTCTATCGTTAATTACCATATGTTTTTATCATTCCTTGACTTGTTTTTCAATTTAATATTTGAATAAGTGAAGGGAAAGTAATATATCCAAAGGGACCCATGCATTTAATTAACACACTAAAGTATTTTGTATTCATCCAACAACATAAAGTGTTTTCCAGGGTGCGTCAATCATCTTAAAGTTACTACTAAAAGAACATTATTAATGTACATTGCAAATATTATCAATTAGAATGGTCTTAATTAATAATGGAGCCTACTACACAGTAAACACTATTAAAAATGAGCACGTTGTCAAAATGGAAACGAGTTAAACGCCAGCTAGTAACCCCCGGGGGACCCACACAAATTAGGGTCAAGTCACTGATTGTTGTTGATTAACTTGATTGTTTATCAACAATGGTAGATTATTTGCACAGTTGGTATGAAATAATAGAGTGATGAGTAAAATATCGTTTTTAATAACATTTTGTTTTAAAATCCGGATAAGTATTGATTATCACATTTTTGTCTAATTTAAGTAATACCAAATTCAAGAGTAATAAATTCAATTTTTCCTTTTAACTTGTAATAAACAAAAAGAATTTATTCATGTTGAATCTTAGAACTATTCATAAATAAGGGCGAAATTGAAAATTTAGCTCATAGCTAATGAAGTGACTAGCTCTTCTTGATATATGAAATTTAGTTAATTGGGATTTATGAATAGGATTAAAGTGGTATATTAAAGACGGGAGGTAATAGTTACTAGATTATGCAAAATACACAGCTTCCTAAATTTCTGATGGAATCAATGAAAACAAAACCTTATTATACATTGGTTGCATCAAAATTCCACAAACTTATTTATTTTAAAAAACTTGTAGGCTCCCCTAAAATTAAAAGGCTAAATAATCTCGACTTTTTATTTTTTTTAAATATCCATATATACCACTAGGCACAAAGAGTACACTCTGTCAATAGTATATTTGTTTTTATCAGACAAGGGTATGGGGGCGTTCAACCTAGGCATGCTTATCCATCCACGATGTATACATATTACATAGTTCACACTAAAGATTCTTCACGATAAAGAAAACAAAATCAACTTTTGGACTCACATGCATAGTGACATTGATCTTATTCATTTGATGATTGTTGATGACGACTTTGGAAGGGAAGGGGATGAACCTGAGGTTGAGAGATAGTTTTTTTTTTTTTTTTTAAATGGAGCGTATTTTGATACTTCCATATAGTAATAAATGGATGTTAGCATCTTTTAAATGTAATGGTATTTTTGTGTCAATTTTAAGAGTTTAGGGGTACTTCTACATCTCCGATTAACATATGGTGTTAGGTGCACTTTAGGTAAAAGCTCATATATATTTTTGTACTTTAACCCCTAATTTTACGTACTTTAGATTTTAAGACTAAACATGAATTGAAGGGAAAATAATATATCCTTCGGGCAAAAAAAAAAAAAAAAGAAGAAGAAGAAGGGAAAGTAATATCTAAGAACCCATGAATTTGAGTTTAATTTTTAATGGTACCAGCATTCATCAACCTTGAACACAATGTTTTATCATTGAGATGGAACTAGATTCAGTGCTCATAGCAATATCGTTACGGTGGAATTTACATTGTTCATATACAATTTCAACATTCCAGATTTAGATTTTTCAACCATTACTTTTAAATTTAAAAAAAATTTTAAAAATTGATTGTTTAGATGTTATCTTTATTTTAGACACTGCACTCATTAAAATAATGTTTATTTGAAAAATAGAAGTAAGAAAATTGCAATATAAACCATCCAAATTAGATATGCACAATACACACCAGTAATAAGCTCTTGATGCTCATCAATTTGTTAAATGAAAATTCACTAAAAATTACTCCCTCCATTTATTTTTATAAGATATATTTATGGACTGCCTCAAATGATTTTTATAAACTCGCTATTTTACCATCACTTAATTAAAAAATTACTCATTTAATTCCCCATTTTTTAATATAACTTTCTCTTTCTAGTACACATTCTTTCTTCACCACATCTTCTCTCTCTTCCCCACAAATGAGGCCATTTCTAAAAAAACAAAATTCATTTTTTTAATATATTTATTGTATCTATTTAATTTTAACAAACTTTTTAAACAACACAATTCGGTTAATTATACTTATAAAAAGGAATGAGGGAGTAACATATAGCCAAGTGTGATGATTAATTAATTGTCTCAACCACAAAATGGACAATAACCAAAGGCTGTACATTAGCTTCAAGTTCACTTATGCAGAGCTCAATATTTCAACTCTTTTTGTCGTTCTCCCTTAATAAATTATATGGACAATTTATTCAGTAAAGGACACATTGTTTAAGCTGTTTGTCCTTGCCTTCTGGGTCCCCCAAATGCATTATTGTACATTATTCCAAATATTTACATATTATAATATGTGTGGCTGCCTTCAATTGGCATGTGCGATTTTATGTGATTAGATTTTCTAGCTTCACTAGATTCATTGCATAATATATATCTCCTTCTTGAAAGTTTTATCAGAGAGACGACAACAACAATAATAAGGCACTTTATTTAATTCTAAAAGTAACTACTTAAATTATTTTTCTTCAAATACCTCTAAGCAATAAATAAAGTGAGTTAGCCCATCTGCTTAGTAAAAAAAAATATAATTAGGAGCAGAGGAGTATTATTTTGCCAAATCATCCTTTAATAGCTATAGCCTATACTCATCAATTTGGTGCAGAAAGAAAAAAAATATAATCATTATATTCTTAGTCTTTTAAGTTTACATTAAATATAATTTTATCCTCAAAATTGTAACATGTGGTTTAGATTTCCTGCTATCTACATTGTCCTCGTCCATCTTTTTTCGTGAAAATGAATCACATACAAATAGTTAATGATTTTTTAAAGAAAATTTGATTTTTTGCCTACAAAAAAATTGATGAAAATTTAAGGTACAATATATATATTTTAAAGAGTTAAAGCAGAAAATTACCTATATATTTTTCACAAATATTACCCTGCCGACTGATGTATAGTTTTTTTTTTTTTTTAAAAAGGAAACTGAAATCCTTTTTAGTTTTTTGTGGTGAAGAATTAGAGTTGGGAATCAGGGCCGGCTCTTGAAAGGCTAGGGCCTAAAAGGGCCAGCCCTTTTAGACCGGGGTAAGAAAAACGTCTATTTTTTAAAGCCCAACTTGAGAGCATGCGGGCCAGAGCCAGCCCTACAAGGCCGGAAGACATTTTGATGAATTAAAACTATTTTTCCTACTTTTTTTTCCAAAGAAAGATATTTTGTAAAATACAATAATTAAAGTTCTAATTTATCAAATAAATATTATCAACATTAATGTCTACACAACATACTTAATGTAATAAACAAACACAGTAACTAATTCATAATCAAGGGTAAACTATTGTCCACAAGTAACTCACACAAAGCATAACAAGCTTACCACTAAATGACATGAGTATGATGATGACTATCATTTTTATCTTTTTCACCACTATTATCAATTTCAAAGGCATTTGATTGTACTTCACTTTGAGTAGTAGGCTCTACTTTATGGGTAAAAATATCAAGAATATCTTCTCCCACATTATGAATACATTCATAATCTTTATCTGCAACAAATAACAAATCAAATCATAAAATCAAAGTATAGTTATTATGTTTTTGTAATTAAATGGATAAATAACTCTATAACAAATACAAAATACATATAAATTAGAGGGCCTGGTCACTCACCTAAGACAATCTCGGTCTAGGTCACCTAGTCAAGTCAAGTTAACGAAACAAAAATAAAATAAAAATAAAGGGCCTAACAGGCTGGCCCTTGGCCCTGTAAGGCCAACCCTATTAAGCCCTCGGCCCTATAGGGTCGACTCTGCAGGGCCAACTTCATTTAAAAGCTCCAATTTGCAAACCCGGCCCTTGAAAGGCTAGGGCTTAAACGGGTTGACCCGATTTCCCGGCTCTATGAGGAATCATACCATTATTTGGATAGACTTACTAGCTAGCTGGCATGAAACTGACACACTATTCGCAAGGCTCTCTCTCTCTCTCAAGGGACCTCTCTAGAACATAAGGTCAAGGTGGGGAGGGCAATGGAGTTAGAATCAAGGTTATTAAACTTGGACCAGCCATTGAATCCGTTGAGGTGGTGGGTTAGATCGAAGTTAAACCAGAGCTAACCTGACGCCAGACTGATGAGGAAGTGAACTTGAACGACGCCAAAATGGGATAGTTGCTAATTGCAATACTCAAGTTCTCAATTGTAACATCCCAAGTTTTAATATTGAGATTTAGAGTTATGTAAGATTTAATTATTGATGAGATTGAGATATCAAGAGGTGGAATTTGAATGTTTGAGACTTAGAAAGATAATGATTGAAAATTATATCTCTAGGATTTTAAAATAGTTTTGGAATATTGGAATTTTCAAAAATCAAATGATAATATTTTTGAGTGATTCCTTTTACATTAGAAAGTAGATATATCAAGCATAGAGTCTTAATTTATAATTTTTAGAAATATGTAGAATTAGATATGAATTTTTGAAGTCATGAAATTCTAATTCTAAATAAACACTAAACCGGTCAAACCGACTGGACCGGCTAGGTGACTAATTTGCTGGTTTCCTAGTCAAACAAGCCGGTCCGATTTCAATAACTATAGTTGGAGAAAGATCGAGAGACATGATTAATTATTTAATTTTTTTTTTGGGAGAGGCTGATGGAGGAGGATGAGGAAGAATCATGTGATATTTTTGTTTTATTTAAATAATTATTTAAAAAGCAATCATGTGAGGCCCACCCAACAAAAGTAACGGCCGGGCATCGATCAATATTAATGTAGGTGATATTTTTGCTCCATTGTCAAAAATCTATAGACTAAAAGACACTTTTGCTCTTAAAAAAGTTTATGTGTTGGATGCTCTTTTGAAAAAAAGTATATAGGCATTTTTATGTCTTAACCCTATTTTAAAAGATAAGATCTATATATTTTAAATAAAAGCATACAAAAAATATTTCGCATAATTTTATAAAGATTATAAAAGTTTTCACTGAAAAAGTATTTAAAAATATAATTTTAAATAAATAACATCCTATGATAAACAGATAACTTAAATAGATCCGAACCATATTTCTGTGATGTTCCATATAATGCATGTATCATGTATGATTTTTTGAACGCTTTCATTTAATATTTAATATTTTAAAATTAAAATATAATTTTTTTTTTTTTTATATTTTAATGGTGAACCCAACTACTCGATAAAGTCGACCACCACCGCCTGCTGCGACTTCTGCATCTGCACGAAGTCGCTGCCTCCTAAATGCCATTGCAGAGACATCGGAGAAACTTGCCACTCTGCCTGTAAGGCCTGTGTCTGCACTCGTTCCTATCCTCCTCAGTGTCGTTGCGCCGATACCAACAACTTCTGCTATGATAAATGCTCCTCTGCTTCTGCTAAGCCTCAGACTGCATGATCCATCATGTTATGTGAATAACAAAGCCTATTACTACTACGTACTTTATTAGGCTTTGCTTTTGTCTCTGTGTATGTACGTTAATGAAATAAACTATCACGTGCCTTGCATGTATGCTTCCTGTTTGCTTTTTGCGAATTGGTTAGTTATTACTAGCAAGGACACTTGATATTCTTCTATCGTTAATTAGCATGTTTTCACTACACTTTGACATGTTTTTCAATTTTATATTGAACAAGTGAAGGGAAAGCAATATATCAATGGATCCTTAAATTTAACACCACTTTCAAATTTTTTGAGGGTTAAGATGCCTCCGGTGGCATGAACTATTTTTCTGATTGTGCCCAATATCCTAAAATATTTTGTGGTTCATCTCATCATCCAGCAGCTGTCTGAAGCATTTTTTTTCTAAGTGCGTTTAGCACCATAAAGATATTCTTGGCTTTGGGGGCAGACTCCATGGAACTCCTGACCTATATCAATAATAATGTAACTTTTGACCTATAGCTTGTGCCTACTTCATTTATGGGAAGTAAGCAATGAAAAAACAATGAGAGAGTGAAAAAGAACAAATATCACTACCGTTCTAGAAAGCAAGGATCATATGTGACTATAGAACGCCATTGTAGAAAATAAGTAGAGGATGTCGAAACATGCCGTCCTCAATTCTTTCATCTACATGTCACCTTAAATTTTTGGCATCTTCAACGTTGCTATACAAGAATTTAAATCAGGTATAATGGGGAAATATAATAACACCTTATTCTAGCTCTTCTCTTTCTGTTGGTGACTTGGCTCCTCACACATGGGACAATGAGCTAGTGATTTATGTTCATTCCATAATAAGATACAATTGTTGGGCAAGCATGTATCTTTTCCTAGCCGATGGAGTACGTTCAACGTCTTCTTTACATAATATATTTTGTGTCGATGCACATTTTTTGTCGGAAACATTAAATTCAAAACAACGAGTAATTCTATGAAGGTGGTATGTGATATTATTAACTTGGAGAGATCCCATATATAATGTCTTGTAGGATGCCACGCAAGCCTCATTAATATAATTAAAAACCCTATAAAAATATGATTCTATCAGAAATTATGTGGAAGTGAGCCAAAGTTCAAAGGGGGGTTTTGTAGAAGTTTGCCTTGTTTTTTTAGAAAATATCCATACACTACAGATTTTATTTTTAAAATATTCAAAAATATTTTTTTACTCCGTCAATTATAGAGTCTAATAATCCCCGCCTGTCTTCATCCCAACCTAAGCTGGAGTCATAAATATTCTCTAACAATAAAATAATTTCAACAAAAGATTCTCCGTATATTTGTTTTTATTAGGTCAAAAATTCAGTAATATGTAAATTCCATTAAAAAAAAAAAAAAAGAGCAACTGACAAGGGAGGGGGGCTGTTCAACCCATGCTTATCCATATATTACATAGTACACACTACATTAAAGATTCTTTTGATTTGATAAAAGCATATGTATTTATTATTTTTTAAAATTAATTTATCTGATTTGTAAATTAATATGTAATTTAATAATACATGTAAGTACTCCCTCCGTCCCTAATTATAGGAGCAATTTAACCGATTTTGGGAGAATTAAGGAGAGGAGTTAAATTAGTTAATTTTACTCATTTTCCTAAAATGTCCTTATATAAATTTAAAATGACACAAGTTGCCCTAATTATAAGTGTTTCTAATTTGCCTTATGTTAGATATCGATGACATATTAGTTTATTTATGTATATTAGTTGTTTTTTATATAACCATGTGTATACATATATGTGTATTCATATAGATCTATCTACATACATAGAGACACACACCCATATATCTACACACACATACATACACACACACACACATATATATATGTTTATATATGTGTGTGTGTGTTCACACATATATATCTACACATATATATATTGACACACATAAACACAAATATACATATATATGTAAACACATATATATAATGCTCCTAATAATAAGTATAAATAGGGGTATTATAGGAAAAAATTGACAAAAGTTAAAACTTGCTCTTATAATTAGGACAAAAACCAACTCCAAAATTTACTCCTATAATTAGGGACGGAGGGAGTATTTTATAAAGATTTCGTAACATATGATATAATTAAGTTAATTGATTTAATTTCTTTTGTCTTCATAAATTAATCAATTGATCTTATATTGAGGAGATAAGGTCCCTTACTAGCTGGTGTGAGAGTGACCACACTACTTTCCCGTTTTAACAACGTGCTCATTTTTAAAAGGGTTAAAGGACGCTCCATTATTTGTCCATCTCTGTGTCAATAATACTGTATCATTTCTGCAGCTCAGTAATTTGTCCTATAAATAATGTACTCCTTCATATTTTTTAAATATAACTGTATAAGTTATCAATAAGTTATTGGTTGAGGTGGTAAGATGACTTGCCTTTATAAATAAGAGAAAACAAATTTGAATTTTGGGAAGTGTTCTTATTAGGAGAGATAATAACTCTTTACCCACTAAACCTTTAAGGAAAACCTTAATCAAATAAAAAGAAATACATTAAAGATTCTTCACCACAAAGGAAGCTGAATTTCTTTTTGGGACTCACATATTGACATTGACCTATTCGATCACGTGCAATTATGTATACGTAAAAGAAAATTGTGGAAAAGTTCCCATTAAAAATATTTATTATCTAAAAATACCTTAAATTTACTAAGAACCCATATCTTTAAGCAGGTACAGCCCATCTTCATTGGGTGTAACTCTTATCTAGCCATGTGGAACATGATGTATCTAAATGTCTCCCATTTTAGACATGGTTAAATATATATTACACATAGTTGAAGATAAGTTTGTACATAGTTGAAGATGAGTTGCACATATCTTATTTTTGAGATAAAATATAAGACATTTGTATATAGCTAAAGATATCACTACAAAAAAAATGACCATTAGTAGCGGTTAAAATGAACTATTTGTAGCGGTTTTAGACGCAACTAATGACATTTGTAGCGGTTGTCTAAAACCGCTACTCATGTAATAAAAACTGCTACTGTATTAGTAGCGGTTTTGAGTTACCGCTACAAGATGCTCTCAAGATGACGAATTTCAAAAAAATTGGCGCTCAAATTTTGTAGCGGTTGTAAAACCGCTACAAATATTTAATCCGAATTTAAATTAAAATTTGTAGCGGTTGTTGTAGCGGTTTTACAACTGCTACAAAATATTGCAAAATTGAAAAAAGAAATCATAATTTGTGTCCATTATTACAATATTATGTTAAATATTTTTATTATTTAAGTGACAAATTAAATGATAATAGTTAATATTTAAAAAAGTGTTTAACTTAAGTTAGATAAGTATAAATATTATGTAGGTATGATATTGAGAATGTGTAAATAATAAGGATTTATTGTGTTGTCCACCTCTGAGCAAAAAATTTATGTTGTACATTAGATAGTATTTGATTATGTAAAGAAAGTTGATGATGATAGAAGAAATATTGAGGAAATATACTTAAAGTTCTGGATAAGGAAAAAAAAATAGTATCAATATTATAAGAAGGAAAAAATAAAACATTGAAATCAAAGATTTTGGAAGGGCTGGGAAGAAATGAGAGAAAACGAGAGAGAAGGGGGTGGGAAGAAATGAATAAGTGTATGAGATGAGGTGTGGTGGGGATATTTATAGAGATATACTTAACATTTGTAGCGGTTGATGTAACGGATTTTGTAGCGGTTTAATTTTTTGTAGCGGTTAAAAACCGCTACAAAACAGTTTTTAATGGTTTATGTGATAGTTTTTGTAACGGTTTCCGTCTGTAGCGGTTACAAAACCGCTACAAAAATTCATTGGTATTTTTTAAAAAATAAATAAATTTCAAAATATTACATTTTGTAGCGGTTATACTAACAACCGCTACAAATATGAACATATTTTTTTAAAAAAATAAACTTGGTGGGATTTGAAATATTCAAATTTCAATATTATACACTTTGTAGCGGTTGATGTAACAGTTTTTTTAGCGGTTCAAATTTGTAATGTTTTTTTTTTTTTTTTTTTTTTTTGCGTTTTGTAGCGGTTTCAAAACCTCTACAAAAATTCATTGGTATTTTTTAAAAAAATAAATAAATTTCAAAATATCACATTTTGTAGCGTTTATACTAACAACCGCTACAAATATAAACATATTTTTTAAAAAAATAAACTTGGCGGGATGCAAAATATTCAAATTTCAATATTATACACTTTGTAGCGGTTTACATTTGTAACGTTTTTTTTTTATTTTTTTCGTTTTGTAGCGGTTTCAAAACCTCTTCAAAAATTCATTGGTATTTTTTTTAATTTTTTTCAAAATATCACATTTTGTAGTGGTTATAATATAAACATATTTTTTTTTAAAAAATAAACTTCAGCGGGATTCGAAATATTCAAATTTCAATATTACACACTTTATAGCGGTTGATGTAACAGTTTTTGTAGCGGTTCACATTTGTAGCGGTTTTTTTTTGCGTTTTGTAGCAGTGTCAAAACCACCACTAATGGTGCGCCATAAGGCGCCAAACTGGCACCATATTTGTGACGGTTTGTATAAATAAACCGCTACAAAATAACCACTACAAATTTGGTGGCAACTTCGCGCCATATTTTGTAGCGGTTAGTTTATGTTAACCGCTACAAATAAAGTTCATGAACCAACGCGCCACTTGGCGCAAGTCATACCGTTACAAATTTGTAGCGGTTTCGGTATAAACCGCTACAAATTCACATATTTGTAGCGGTTTATTTTGATCGCTACAAATTAACCGCCACAAAGTGGCAATAATTGAAGAAAAGCTGCATCCATTAAAGATGAGTAGCACCACTCAAGAACTTGGGTCCTTCATAAATTTAAAGTAGTTTTGAGTTTTGACTAATAAATATTTAAATGGGGACTTTCAACAATTTTTCAATAAAAAAAAATTCATAATGTTTATTAACAAACTTAAGAATCTCATAATTACAAATATGTGGTAACCACAAAATAAAATTAAAAATACAAAATTTATCTCCAACACACAAAATGATAACATGAAAGGCAGGCAAGAAGGGCCGCGCGCGCACAATATTTAGAAAAACATAATTTAATATATAAATCTCTTGTCCTCAAAATCGTAACATGTTACATGTGGCTAAGATTTCCTGCTATCTACATTGTCCTCATCCATATTTTACGTCGAAGTGAGTCACGTTCAAATAGTTAATGATTTTTTTAAAAAAGAAAATTTGACTTTTTGCCTGGCAACAATTTAATAAAAATTTAAGGTGCAGTATATATTTTAAAGGGTCAAGGTATAAAAATATCTATATATTTTTCACAAAATATCATCTAACAACATAATTTTTTTTAGGAGTAAAATTATTCATAAAGTTTTGAAAATTGAGCAAAAAAGCCACCTTTGTTAATGTGCATGTTTGATATGACTTTTGGAGAGCCCAATCAGACTTATGCACTGTTTGAATTAAACTTATAAAAAAATGCATGATTGGTTGAGAAGTTGTTCCAATTTGTTGGGTGGGTCTTATATGATTGCTTTTTAAATTATTATTTGAAAAAACCACACTCTCTCTTCTCAACTCCTCCTTCCTAGAGTTGGGAATCAGGGCCGGTCCGTCCCTATAAGGCTGGCCCTTGAAAGGCCAGGGCCTAACAGGGCCCAGGGTAAGGAAAACATTTGTTTTTCAAAGTCCAGCCCAAGAGCACCAGGGTCAGGGTCAGCCCTACAGGGTTCGAAAAGTTACTATTCTAAAATTTAACTATTTTTCCTCTGTTTCTTTTTCAAAGAAAAATAATTAGTAAATTACAGCAATTAAAATTCTAATTTATCATATAAATCTTGTCAACATTAATATCCAAACAAAAATAATTTGTGTGAATCTTCATAATTTATCAATTAAAGCTCTGTTTAACAAAAATTAATGGGCAATTAGGTTTTCACTAATTAAATAATTTGTGTGAATCTTCATAATTAATCAAGGGGAAAATCAAGAAGTAACAATTAGGGAACATCTTAATTTTAAAATCAAGAATCAACTAAAGAACAAGATTACCATCTTAATGTTCATAATCAACCTAGGAACCAATCACTCTATGGCAAATATACCTAATCACATGTTAAACACTACATTAGGAGTACTAATTAGGATTAAATATCCATTCCCCAAAGTCAAGAATGTGGGGACGGATTGCACAAGAATGAGAGAGGAAAAAGAATTGTTTAATAATCAAGATATTATGTAGATATGAACACATGTGTTTTGACAAAAGATCTTCAATAGTAAGTAGGATTTTTCTAACACAAATGAAAGGCCAAGATTAAATCTAATAAAGTGGAATCTAATGGCCTTAATTAATTACATTATTAACCTAAATCCATGTGATAATTGGAGGACCAATGGGGAGCTTGAGTATTTATTATTAGAAACAAAAGAAAACACAATTTAAAAGCCAAAGAAGGGGGAGGGGGGACGGCTAGCTTGATGAAGAAAAGGAGAAAGATTTGATCAAGATACTCTAACTAAGAGCACATGGGATAACTAAGGGAACAAATTGGAAGAGGATAATATTTGTGGAAGAAGATAAGATTTATGGAAGAGGATAAGGAGGGAGAGAGAGAGGGAGAGAGAGATTTTACTATATTATAATCAAGATATTAATCTATAAGAGCACATGCAAATTTTGGCTAAAGATCTTCAATAGTGTTTTGATTTTTATTAAGCTAACAAGCCATAAGGTGTGGACATGTGGCAAGGTAATCCAAAATCTTAAAACACCTCATATATTTCGTATGGCAGCTGGAGAAAGAGGGGAAATGAGCCAACTCGTTGATTAAGGCAAGATTAAAGGATGTTTTGCAATGTTATGTGAGTAATTTAGGGCTTGGAAATTCCCCTATAAATAGAGGGCTCCCCTCTTCACAATTCTTCACATCAAATCATCTCCAAGAGGTGATTTCTAAAGAGTAGAGAGTTGGTGTGAATGAGCTTGAAGGAGTTAAAGCAAAGTTCTTGGTGAGTTCTTGAAGTTCTAGTTTTAAATTCATAGATAAGTAGTGCTTTGATCTTTAATCTTCCAATATATTTTTGATTTCATGTTTTTATGGTTAAATATGGCTTTATTTAGAAAATTTGATGGAAAATATGATGAAGAAAAAATTTATGGAAGTGGAAGATCAAACTAGCTAAATTCTGGAAAAATTTACGGTTGGGAGTTTTCTGGAGGCAGTGATATTAAAGCTGTTATTTTATGTATTACAAGAAGTCCTAAAATAATTAAATTTTTAATGAACAAAGTAGACGTCCAGGGATTTTTAAATATATAAGATATGTGGTGTTTTGAGTTTTTTGGAAGGAGAAAGAAATTCTTGAAGTTGGATCTTATTTTCTGGGAAAATTCTGGACAAAGGTTGGAAAATGTTAAACTGGGAATGACTCAGTGATTTCGAGTTAAAGAATTTATTTTTCCTAGACAATAGACTTATCAAGGTTCATTTTGGCTTTGGAATTGAAGCACCTTATTTATATTTTTGTGGAATTAATAATGATTTTTCAAAGTTATCAAAAAATCTGCCCAGAAATGCTGAAATAACGTTTTTAGGAAATGTAAGGGTATAATTGGAATATCAAATCCACCAGGGATAAAAAGGTCAAAAGTGGCTAAAATATCTCTCAAGATATTATTTTCAAGTGAATAATGCGGTGATATTAATATAGGATATCCGGGAAAAGCAGGAGTTGTACCGAAAGGACAAACGTATCGCTAAGCTCTACGGACTAAGGTACGGACGCGTACTGTAACTCTAACTCTGATGCTTCCTGTATGCTTATATGCAATAGATTATTTCATAGAGTCATGAACAAGACTTTGTCTTGGGACATGCACCGTGGCTAAGACTCGGTCTTAGGTCACAGTTTATATACATTCAGCTGTATGCGGGTTATAGTCTTGATAACACCGTAGCGTTGTTTTCCTAGCGCTGAGGACACGAGTAGCTGTCGTGGCACTGGTTAGTACAAACGTGGATAACTTTACATGTGCTGTGTGCTATGTACTATTGTGTTGTTATAGCCTTACATTTGTTGTGTGCTATGTATGGTATGCTGTAATGTTATGAATATCTATCTGCCATATATTGTTTTACTTGAGCATGAGGTTAACTGTTACCTGAGGTCCGATGGGTATTAGATCTCAGCACTTACCATAGCTTCAGGAGCCGGAGACAAGGGTAAGCAGCACGCGTAAGGACTCGGCTGGAGTGTTATTTTTTATATGTATTTATATTCTTACTTAGTTCAAATTTTGGATACTCGGATAAATGTACCGCTATTATGAACGACCGGATAAGCCACAATTAGTTTTTGGACACATAATTATCAGTTACTCATACTCTTATCTGCTCTGATGCTCTACTCTGATAAATTTTAAATTATTCCGCTTTTAAAATGGGGTGTTACACTTTTTGGTATCAGAGCATTCATTCTGACAAGAATTTAACGAAGTTACCTCAAACAGTTTGGTGCCGAAGGCAGAGCTAGTCTATGTGGGTCAGTCAATAAGTCGCCGTGAATTCGGTGAGACTCCCATGATAGACACCTACATGACCAATCTGTTTGATTAACTAAGTTAGGTCCTAAGCCTTTAACCTAGAGTATGATTGGAACTTGAGTACTGATATAACCCTGGTGGTGTGATACAGTAAAGATGGACAGAGATGGACCCTCTCACAAAAACTACTACGAATAAGACGTACTACACGAAGGACTGTCAAGAAGGAAGTAATACCGATATACAACCCTAGATCAGTGTACCACCCTACTTCGGTATACCAGTCTGAACCGGTATACCATCCTGAATCGGTGTACCACCCTGAGTCGGTGCATCACCCTAACCCAGAAAAATCCCCTGCACCCATTCATGACCATAAATCCTTGAATGTATACCATCCTAAGCAGGTATACAACCCTGAACCAGTACACGACCCTAATCCAATGTACTACCCTGAATCGATAGCTAGTATGCCTTCTGAGCCGGAGAGGCCTGTAGGATCGGATCATTCATCCATTGACGACAATCGTGAATATTTCCAGTTGCTAAGCTATCAAGATGACTTTGAGAGTGAATCTTTTTACGAACCCAAATCCCTGCGACATGTCATGGATACAAACAAAGTACTGATAGGCACGTTACGAACAAATTAGTTTATGGCGGAGCGGCATAGTGCGACTATGAAAGGGACATATTTCCAATATATGGAATGAGTCAAGACGACCTACGAACAAAGAACGCCCAATGGTTTCCCCTACCCCCAAGACGATTGGGTGATATCCACACTATACCTCTTTCCCTGAGACGGCTTTTGGATGGAAAAGACAAATGAGCTCTTAGAAGGAGAACGTATAGCCGATTTCCACTCTTTTCTATATCATCTCCAACAGTTAGTTTTAGAAACATGTAAATCGAGAAATTGCAAAAATACGACAATATGAGGATGCAAGATATAACCACTGGTCATAAACCAGCTGGATGATGTAACATATGTTGGCATATACATTATATCTTATGTGAAATATATGTTTGGTTAATGACTATATTATCCCTTGACATTGATATTTGTCATTCTTGATATCTTAGATATAGAAAGATAAAATGGCAAATTTAAGAGGAGTCGGAGCTCCCAGAGGCAGAGGTAGAGGCAGAGGTAGAGGTAGAGGTAGAGGTAGAGGAAAACAACCTCGAATGGTACCAATACCAGTACTAGAACCTGAACAACAAGGTCAGGTACCTAATCAACCAAACCAGAATGACTGGCAATAAGTAATGACAATGCTACGAGAGCAACGGGCAATGATTGACGAACTTCGTGCAAACAGGCAGGAGAGACAAGTTGGAAGACAAGTAGAAGGTCAACAAGCCGAGGAAGAACAACAAAACAATGCTGAGGAAGAAGACGAACAAGAAGATGAACGTACTGATGAAGCTGAGGAGTCGGATAGATCTGAGTCACCTCCTCGACCTAATAGATCAATGGCAGTACTACGTCAACCCAACAGAGTGGTTGAGACTACACAGTATTGGGTCACTCAATTCTGAAAGCTGAAGCCACCGTCTTTCCATGGCAAGCATGACTCAGCTGAAGATTGGATAATGAGACTGGACAAGATCTTTGAGGTCATGGAATGTCTAGAGAATCGAAAGGCTCAACTTGCAATCTACAAGCTGGAAGGAGATGTGGACAGATGGTGGAGAAGCATAGCGGTGAATTTACAAACACGTTATTGTCCCATTACATGGGAGAAATTCAATGAGCAATACTTTCATCCCTCAACACAAGTGATCAAAGAGTCGAAATTCCTTCATATCTGGCAAGGTCACGAGGAGTCATTCGATGATTACTTTGCCCGATTTACCAGGTTGTCACGATATTCATCATATCTGAAGCGTTACGATGATGAGATAGGGGAAAGGATGGTATCTCAACAGTTCCAAGAGTTAATTCAAGCGGTGGAATCATGCCGGTTGATTGAACGTAACGTGAAGGAACTGCGCACCTCCAGAAATTATAACAGTAGCAGTGCAAATCATGGCGGTTTTAGCCGTGGAAATTCCTCACAGAAGAGGAAGGCACCTTGGAACAACTTTCGAGGTGGAAGCAAGAAACCATTCCAGTCTAGGCAGCGGAGCTATGCTAGAGTGCCTGAATCTCGACCGTGTATGAAATGCGGGAAGTACTACCCAGGTGCTAACTATGAAGGGAAACAGATCTGCTTCAAATGTCAGAAGCCGGGGCACATTAGCATGAACTATCATCAAAGAGTTGCGGAGATAAGGCCACAAAACACAGGCCGGGTTTTTACATTGACAAATGAAGAGGTCAAGAAATCTCCAGAGATGGTGCAAGGTACTATCTCTCTTAATGGAAATCTACTTCAGGCATTGTATGATTCGGGTGCTAGTCACTCATTTATTTCATATGATTGTGCAAATCGCTTAGGTATGCATGCCTATAGATTACCTTATGATCTAATAGTAGCTACACCACTTGGCGTGAAATCTTTAGCTTCTGATGCATGTCTAAATTGTATTGCGAGTGTGAATGGACGTGAGTCTAACATAGACCTTATCCGGTTACTACTTCATGACATCAACGTCATTCTCGGTCTTGATTGGCTAACGGCGAACAACGCAATGATCGATTGTGGTAATAAGAAGATACTGTTCTCACATTCACAAGGCAGAGATAAGATTGATGTGGGCCTAAATTTTCTCTCTGCTGCGGAAGCTGAAAGATGCATGAAGCATGGATGCCAAGCGTATATGGTTTTCTTCTCAATCAAGGTAGAAGTCGAACCTTCACTCGAAGACATCTCAGTCGCAAATGAATTCCTTGATGTATTTCCATAGAATCTTACCGAGTTACCTCCAGAAAGGGAAGTCGAGTTCGCCATTGAATTGGTGCCTGGAACGGGATCAATATCAAAAGCGCCGTATCAAATGGCACCAAACGAGATGCAAGAGCTGAAGAAGCAACTTGAAGAACTGTTGGAAAAAGGGTTTATCCAACCCAGTGTGTCACCATAGGCAGAGGATGCTAACAGAAGTGGATTGAAGCCGCGTCTGAAAGCGACACACTATTCGAAAAAGGCACACTCTCTCAAGGGACCACTCTGCAATAGAAGGTCAAGGCAGTGAGGGCAATAGTAGGTAGGTCATTAAATCCGGATGGATTATTGAATTAGTTGGGGTAGTGAGTTAAGAGTCAGTGAATCTGATCAAAACAAACAGGAATTAATTCAAAGTCAGACCATGAGGAAGTGAACTTAAATGACGTCAAAATAGAGTAACTGATAATTCCAGTACTTAAGTTCTCAATTGTGACATCCCAAGTTTTAAAATTGAGGTTTAGAGTTAAATAACATTTAATTTTTGATGATACTTAGAAAGGCAACAATTGAATAGTTTTGGAATTTGAGAATGTTTAAACATCAAATGATAATATTTTTGAGTGATTCTTTTTACCTTAGATAGTATATATTTCAAGCTTTATATTGAGTTTTAATTTATAACTTTTAGAAATATATAAAATTAGAAATAAATTTTTGAAGTCATCAAATTTTGAATAATCACTGAATTGGCCAAACTGGCCATATCAAACTGCTTAGACGACTGGGTCCCGGTTTCCTGATAACGCCAGTAGGTCCAGTTTTAGTTATAGTTAGAGAAAGATCGAGACACATGATTAATTACAAGGGAGACGAAGGAGGCTAAGGGAGGAGGGTGAGGAAGAGAGAGGATATGTTCTTTTAAATAATCATTTAAAAAGCAATCTTGTGAGCCCCACCCTACACAAGTATCATCAATATTAAGGGAGCAACATTTTTACTCCCTTGTTTATGAGTAAAGTTGTCAAACTCGCGAGTTTGAGTAAACTCGTAATAGTGGGGTAAACTCATATCGTTAACTCGAATCGTAAACTCGTAAGAGTTTACTTTTACCATTAAATAGATATTAATAGTGTATAATTAAATAATTAAAATATAAAAAATAACAATAAATTGATTTAAATATTTTTTAAATCTAAAAAATTGAAATTAAATCCATCAACATTTATAATTTATCATATTTAAAAAATAAATTTCTATAAAATTTACATTTAAATCCGCTGAGTATGATCAAATCGAAGAAGTTAACATAAGTTTAAGGATGAGCAAACAAGATTTTGTAAGCTAGAAACGTAAAAACGGTAAACTCGGTATATAAACTCGTGAATTTAACAAAGTTTACAATGATCACGAGTTTATCAGTGACTCAACTTGATTTTGTAAACTAGAAACGTAAAAACGCTAAACTCGGAAAGTCAACTCGCGAGTTTGACAACAATGGTTATGATCACTCTTGCTCTTATATAGAGTTTATAGTGTTAGATACATTTTTGGAAAAAAAATATATTAGTATTTTTATACTTTAACCCTATTTTAAGAAATAAGATCTATATATCTTAAATAAAAGCATAAAAAAATATTTTTTTTTTATCGTAATAACTATTTAGGATGCGCATAATTTTATAAAGATTAGAAATTTTTTCACTGACAAAGTATTTAAAATATAATTTTAAATAAATAACATCCTATGATAAACAGATAACTTAAATAATGGATCCAAACCATATTTCTATGATGTTCAATGATTTAATTTTATATTTTATATTTTAAAATTAAAATATTTTTTTTAATTTTCAAATATAAAATATTGTATAAAATGATTAAAATTTAAGTTTACTTTCTTACCATTCAAACTTGTTGAGTCATCATTTCTCATTAATGAGATTAATAGTAGTAAAATTAAGGGATTGAGGAAATTTAAGGACTAGCTTGAAATTTAATACAAGCTTATATAACCAAACATATATTTTAGTCCATCAATATGCAAAAATTATTCAAATTAACACAAAATAAATTTTAAACCTCAACTTTTGATTTTAAATGTATGAACTAATTTTTTGTACAAATTACTTACTAAACCCGAAAAATGATGGAGTATTATTGATACTTAGATGAAAAAATAATGGAGCGTACTTTAACCCTTTTAAAAATGAGAACCTTGTTATAATAGAATAATGACTTATATTGTGGAAACACAAAAAATATTATTATATTAAAAACCGGAATTTACTTAATTCTTTTCTTTACAATTAGGAAAGAAGGTTATATATACAACACCACTCCTTGAAAATATCTACGGTATGTAGAAGGAAGTGATATATATAGCTAGGTCTCGACTCTTGTATGATGAAGGTTCTATTAATTACATTAGCAAAATCAATAAATTAAATTAGTACTAATTTGTAACACCCCATGTTTGAAATGCGGAAATTTTTTTTTTTTTTTTCAAACAAGCAATCAGAGTGGAGAAATAGAGCGAAAGAGCATTTGGATTCTTAGCCAAAACAGCAACCATTGTGTAACATTGTATAGATTACAGTAGTCCTAATGTTTAGAAAGAAACAACAGATAGAAACAGAAAGCGGAAAGGAATGCGTAAAACGATAAAGATAGAAATAGTCTTCAGCTGCATGCCTACTCCGGTACTTGCCTCGATCCACGATCCGTGGTCCTCCCGACCCTGAGCTACAAACGAGATTCAATTCAACGTATTGAATCTCGGGTATCTGTTAACCTCATACCCAAACAATACAAGATACGGACAACGAGATATTTCTAGAGCTAATACAACAAGATATCATAAGCATACTAGAGATGCATGATCATTATGCCGACAAAACATAAGCACGAGCAATATGTAAAGCCCCATAAGGTAAATAACAACAACAAACTGCACTATTCACCAAAGCCACGATAATTAGTCGTGTCCTCGCCGCTAGGAAAACAAAACGGTGTTATCAAAACTATAACCCGTATAACTGTGTGTATAACGGTCTACGAACATATCATTGACATATATGCATTTAAGAAGCACAAGATTAGTGTTACAGTACGCGTCCGTACCTTCGTTGGCAACGTTAGGTACTACCGCGAAAACGTACTTTTACGGAGAAACGTGCAAGAATCCTACGGCGACACGTCGGCGTAACGGCAGCAGAATCAACGTTTCAGATATCCTATGAGAATAATGTCACTTCCATTAGTAATTTGACATTATAACGGCATTTTAGGTAAAAATTACCATTTTGCCCTTCTACCCCTAATCTGGCGGAATTTCGCCAACGCTTCAGCTACATAGGCTATTTTCTTCCCAAAATTTCGCCGTAACTTCGACGCATTTATGATTTTCGAAAATAAAGACTAAAATAGCCCTCCCATATGATACCCAATCATACTCAAAATTTAAAGGCTATTACTACCCCTAACCTTTAAAAGAGCTATAAAAACTACAACTTTTCAATGCGACTCGATCCCTACTATGTTTACACCTCTGCATACTTTTTCAACGCAAACAAGGCTCTAAAACATTTGTAGGAATCTTGTCACCTACTTTCTAAATCTAACTAACAATTCTACTAACTACTAAACTAAAAACTAAAGACTAAAACCCGAAAGACTTACCCGTTGAAGACTTCGGCAGAGCTTCCGCCAGAACTTCTCTCTCTTCTTTCTCTCCCTAGGATTTTCGGCCAAGGAGCTCAAAGAAGATGGTGTGCAGAATTTTGAAGGAGAACATGCCTATTTATAGAGAATTTTTAGGGACAAGGTTGGAATTACCAAGGTTGTTTCCAATTTTCATGTCCAACAATTGCACATGGATTTTGCCCTTGCTTTTTCATGCCTTGGCCAACCTCCCTTGCTGATGTGGCAGCCACCCATTGGTCCAAAATGGTGACTTGGCTTGCTTTAAGCCCTAGCCCAACCGTTTTCCCCGATCGGTACCCGATTCGCGTGATTTCGGAGAATTCTCAAAATTATGGATTTACAACTTTGAAGACAAGTTCTCACTTAGTAGAAATGTCCAAGTTAACCTAAATTTTGATTCCATATAGGTCTCCAACAGTCCAGTTGAAGTTTTCTCGAAAAACGTGTCCGAACGCGTCCGGTGTCGGAATTCGTTTTCGGAGATATCAATCTCTTCGAAATAATTCACGATTCCAAATATGTCTAAACAAATTCAAACCCATTCCTAAATGTTGAGTTAGAATTTATTTTCCTCTTTTCAAAAATTATGCCTATATGCATTTTTCCCTATTTTGTTTTATTAGGAAAAAGCACAAACTACTCGGAATTAACTTCCTAAGAGGTCACTTAAAGGTAAAAACTCACCGATCAATATTTTACCTTGACCTTGGGATTCCTATTCCTAGATCTCTAGATAGGATCCGTTTCCTAATTTTAAAATTACTATTCACACTTTTTAACTTTAATTAATTATAATATTATTTTAATATCAAGTTGCATATTATTTTTCATTTATTTTTTCATTTTTTTTTCCTCTCTCTTTTTTTTTTGCCCATTATTTATTTATTTCGTTTTTTTATTATTTAATTATTAATTATTAATTATTTAATTAATTAAATAATTATTTTTACAGAATTTTCCCATTGGTCAATTCTTGTATTTAGGCCTAAAAATACCTAAACTCAATGATTTTTCATAGAAATTTCCAATTAATTAGTAAATACATTTTTACTAATTTTAAAACAAAAACCACTAATTTTAGGGTTTCATATAATTATTTGTGAATTTCCTTCACTTATGCTTAAGTAATTAGCCCAATATTACTTAATTACTTAATTATCATAACTTGATAATTTTCTTAATTACAATGTCTCATTATCTTCATACTCATGTATTTACATTAGTATTTTCATACCTCTAACATTATTCCATAATTACAAGGGTATTTTGGTCTTTTACTACTTTTTGAACACTCTTATACAATTTTCCCAAGTTCATATTTTATTAAATTACCATAATTATGGATAATATACTCTCCTAATTCACTTGGTCATTTTACGCCTTTTAGTATTTTTCCCATAATTTCCTAAGTTGATTACCCTTTCAGGGGCATTTTGGTCATTTTGGCTCTTTGGCCCTTAAATTCCCTAATTTCTTGTAGAAATTCTACCTAGAAAATATGCTATAATTATACAAGACTGGAGATTGAATTTTCACTTATCAGAAATATCCAACTTTTATTTATAATATGCCGATAAATATCCGGTATTACATTTCTCCCCTTACACAAAATTTCGCCCTCGAAATTTAATCTATACTAACTAAACTTCGGGCCATGAACTCGGGTACTTCTCCTTCATGTCACTCTCAGTCTCCCATGTTGCCTCTTCGGGTGTTAAACCCTTCCACCACCTTCACTATCGAATAGTCTTATTTCGAGCCGTTTCTCCTTATGATCAATGATCCGCTCGCTCAACGATGAAGGTATTATCATGCCGTACTTCAACATCCTCGTACTCGATGACATGATCATGGTCAGGTTGGTATTTCTTCAATTGTGACACGTGAAAACGTCGTGGAGATTACTCGAGTTCGGGGTAAGGCTAACCGATAAGCTACTTCTCGCGCTTAGCCAAAATTTCGAATGGTCCAACGTACCGTGGTGAGTTTCTTCCTCTTGAGCGTCCCGCCGACACCGATTCACGGAGATAACTTTAGAAATACATGGTCGCCGACATAAAACGTTAGAGGTCTCCTCCTTTTGTCCGCATAGCTCTTCTGTCTACTATGTGCGGCTAGGAGTCTCTTCCTGATCAATACGATCTGATCAGAGGTTTGCTCAAGCATATCCGGCCCAAGTAACTGCTTCTCGGACGAATCTGTCCAGCACAACGGTGATTGACACTTCCGCCCATACAATGCCTCGAACGGGGCCATTTGTATACTAGCATGATAACTGTTGTTATATGCAAACTCAGCTAGCGAAAGATGTTGATCCCAACTTCCTTTGAAATCCAGGCACATGCTCGCAAAGATATCCTCCAAATGCGTCGTATGGTTCTCTCGCATTGACCGTCGCCTTGTGGGTGATAAGCCGAACCGAACCTTAGCTTAGTCCCCATACCTTCATGTAATGCTTGCCGAACGGGATTTGAATCGTGTATCACGATCGAGACAATGCTCTTAGGAACACCATGTAATCTCACTATCTCTTTGATATAAATCTCCGCCAATCGTTCCGGAGAATAGTGGATACTGATGGGAATAAAGTGTGCCGACTTGGTTAATCTGTCAACAACTACCCAAATTGTGTCATGATTTCGATTTTGGGCAGACCTACCACAAAATCCATGGTTATGTTCTCCCATTTCCATTCCTAAGCACTCTAGTCCTTGCAAAAGACCGGGGGTCGACGGTGTTCAATCTTTACTTTCCGACAGTCAAGCATTTGGCCACGTATTCTGCTACGTCTTTCTTCATTCCGGGCCACCAAAGCCTGGCCTGGATGTAGAGTGTATTTACTCTTATGAGCCTCATCCATTATTGACCGCTTCAATTCATCAACTGGCGGTATGTAGATTCGCTGCTTATACCTGACCAAACCACTAAGTGATAGGTCATAGTCTTGGGTCTCACCTCGAGAAATCTTCTCACGAGTCTCGATAGCCCAATCATCTTGCTTCTGAGCTTTTTCCACTTCATCTCTCAACTCTAGATCGTGTGTAGGATAGTTTAACTCGTGAGGTTTCACTGACGAGAGGCATAGGCCACCACCCCGCCCCCGCCGCATTAGGACACATCCCAATCCTTGCCCACCGGCATCACTCGTAGACAACATAGGTCTCATCTGGATCGGGATAATCAATACCGGTGCCGTAGTCAACCTCTCCTCGTACTCAAAAGCTCTCCTCACAATCATCTCCCCATATAAAGGGTTGATTCTTCCTCGTAAGCTTTGTCAATGGTAGGGCAAGACGCGAGAAATCCCGTATAAATCTGCGGTAGTATCCCGCCAGACCAAGAAAACTACGGATCTCCGTCGCGCCTCTCGCCGTTTCCACCCGTAACTGCTTCCACTTTGCTAGGATCAACCGCAACTCCGCCGCTAGATATAACATGGCCCAGAAATTTCACTTCCTAGCCAAAATTCGCATTTGCTCGCCTTAGCATAAAGTTGCTTCTCCCTGAGTATGCCTAACACCTTTCGCAGATGTTCTTCGTGCTCTTCTTTGCTCTTAGAATATATCAAAATGTCGTCGATGAACACCACCACAAATTGGTCTAGGTGTTGTCGGAAGATACGGTTCATGTAATCCATGAATACCGCAGGTGCATTTGTTAATCCGAAGGGCATCACAAGGAATTCATAATGCCCATATCTGGTTCTGAAAGCTGTCTTGGGAACATCGCCATCCTTAACTCGCAACTGATGGTATCCCGAACGCAAATCAATCTTTGAAAAGACCGTGGAACTGCATAACCGATCCAAAAGATCATCAATCCGGGAAGTGGGTACTTGTTTTTAACGATCACCTTGTTGAGTTCGCGTAGTCGATGCGAGTCGGAAACTTCCATCTTTCTTCTTTACAAAAGCACTAGGGCTCCCCACGGTGAAACGCTAGGTCGAATGAACCCCTTCTTCAAAAGCTCTTCCAACCGCTTCTTCAACTCCCGCATCTCGTTAGGAGCCATACGATACGGCGCCTTTGATATTGATACATGTGCCAGGCATCAAGTCAATGTTGAACTCCACTTCTCGGATAGGAGGTAACTCAGTAAGATCCTCCGGAAACACATCAGGAAATCATTCACCACAGAATGTCCTCAAGTGAAAGGTCGGCTTCGCTTTGATCGAAAAGAATACCATGAAAGCATGACATCCTTGCTTCACGCACCGATCGCTTCGTAGCGGAGAGAAAGTTCAGCTCACTTCAACCTTGTCTCCGGCAAATGATATCTCCTTTTGCCACGATCGATCATCGCACCGTTGGCCGTTAACCGATTCGGACCGAATATGACGTCGATGCCGTGAAGAGGTAGACGGATAAGATCCACTTTAGAAACTCGTCCATCCACGTTAGCGGTACAATTCATACATGCATCGAAGCTAAAGACTTTACACCCAACGGTGTAGATACAACAAGATCAAATGGTAATCTACGGGCATGCAATCCTAAACGACTTGCACAATCATAGGAAATAAACGAGTGACTAGCACCCGAGTCATACAATGCTTCAAGTAGATTTCCATTGAGATAGATGGTACCTTGAACCATCTCTCGGGGACTTCTTGGCCTCTGTGTTTGTCAATGCAAAGATTCGGCCGCGCTTGAGGTCTCGCCTCTGCCCTTCTCGGGGCAATCCCGCTAATGTGTCCAAGCTTCGACACTTGAAACAGACTTGTTTCCCATCGCAGCTTGGCTCTGGATGGTACTTCTTGCATTTAGGACACGTCCTGGGATCCCGTTGTCCAGGGTAATTTTGTTGCCCGGTTGGTAGGGTCTCTTGTTTCCACCACGGTTGTTGTTCCAAGGTGCCTTCCTCTTCGTGAGGAACCTCCGCGGTTGGAACCACCGCGACTTGAATTATTTCCGTCCCGGCCGGGATTTGCGCAATTCCTTCAAGTTGCGCTCGTCATCCTGCAGATTCCACCGCTTTGGCCATCTTCGAAATTGCCGAGACACTAACCTTGCCCTTATATCATATTTCAGCCCTGTTACCGGTCGGTTAGCCTTCCACTCTCATTCTTGTAGATTTTCAGGTATGATGAATACCGCGACAAGTTGGTAAACGGGCGAAGTAGTCGTCGAAAGACTCCTCAGCTCCTTGCTTGATCTGCAGGAATTCTTCTTCTTTAATTACCTGTGTTGATGGAGGAAAGTACTGTTCATTGAACTGCTCAAGGAACATCTCCCACGTAACAGGACTGGGCAGAGTTGTGGAAACGCTCTTCCACCATCTGTGAGCATCTCCCTCAAGCTTATAAATTGCTAGCTGGGCCATCCGATTTCCAATTGTCATCATATTCTTCTTCATCATTGTAGTTATTTTCTTCTTCATTTTCTCGCTCCTCTTCATGTTGTCGTGCTTCCAATTGTCTTTGTGCCTCCCGGTCCCGTTGGTTCTGTCTTGCCGAAGAGTATCAATCGAACTCTTTGTTCCCGTAGAGTTCTACGCATTTCTTCAATTTCATCACGTCCGGGTTGATTCGGTTCATTGTTTCTTTCATCCCGAGGCTGCGCCTCTTCCTCTACCTCGGCCTCGACCACGGCCTCGGCCTCTTGGTGCACCGGCACCTCTTAGTATCGCCATGTTTTATTCTTTTCCTTTAAATAATTATGACAAAATATGTAAACATTAGAAATGGCACAACAATTTGCACACCAAACATATATTCACATATATTCATTTCATAAGGTTAATACATATTGGTCATTCTAATCCTAATACAAGTCTTACCGTACAATCTCCTTATTCAAACGTATTTACAATATTCCAAAGTACTTGGAGATACAACCCAAACTTCCTAGTTTCTACAATCCACGACTTCCTTGTACCGATGCTTTTCCTTTCACATGTACGGAGACGAACCATACTCTTCTGTATCGCAGATAGATACGAACACTCGAAATAGGCCCGTCGTCCTAACAGGTTTATTGATAATTCCTGCCCAGCGTTGGGTTTGAGGGAAGTAGTACAGGGTGGATCTAATCCAGTCCCCCGCTGAGTGACGGCCATAGACGTTTTGGTGAGTTTTGACAAGGCTTAGGAACATCAGGTATTTCTCTTTGGTAGTGGTGGTGTAGTCCTCAGGGCTGTCGATAATATGACCCTAACTCTTGTGTTAGTGCCGCATTGTCATTCAGGATGTAACGGTAATCGTCAAAGTTGGCCTCCGCATCGTCTAGGTTTTGGATTTCGGGATAATCGAAATTGTCCCAGTTGTTCAACGTAGAAATTTGGATTGATAAGGAGGTTGTGATAGTATCCTAAGACGGGGTTTTCGTCTCTGTCCATCTCTACACATTACACCAATGGTCGTATCAGTACTCATTTTCAAAAAGTGCTCAAAGTCAAAAGGCTTAAGAACCTAACTCCGTTATCCGAACAGAATGGCCAGGTAAGTGTCTACCATGGGGCCTCACCGGGTTAGCGGTGACTTATGGCACACCCACGTAGACTAGCCTTGCCTTCGGCACCAAACTGTCCGTGGTAACATAGTTAAATACTTGCCAGAAAGTTTTGCTCTGATACCATAAAATGTAACACCCCATGTTTGAAATGCGGAAATTTTTTTTTTTTTCCAAACAAGCAATCAGAGTGGAGAAATAGAGCATTTGGATTCTTAGCCAAAACAGCAACCATTGTGTAACATTGTATAGATTACAGTAGTCCTAATGTTTAGAAAGAAACAACAGATAGAAACAGAAAGCGGAAAGGAATGCGTAAAACGATACAGATAGAGAAGCACAAGATTAGTGTTACGATGCGCGTCCGTACCTTCGTTGGCAACGTTAGGTACTACCGGCGGAAAACGTACTTTACGGAGAAACGTGCAAAAATCCTACAATGACACGTCGGCAGCAGAACGGCAACGCAGAATCAACGTTTCAGATATCCTATGAGAATAATGTCACTTCCATTAGTAATTTGACATTATAAGCGGCATTTTAGGTAAAAATTACCATTTTGCCCTTCTACCCCTAATCGGCGGAATTTCGCGGGCTTAAAGCTACATAGGCTATTTTCTTCCCAAAATTTCGCGAAACTTCGACGCATTTATGATTTTCGAAAATAAAGACTAAAATAGCCCTCCCATATGATACCCAATCATACTCAAAATTTAAAGGCTATTACTACCCCTAACCTTTAAAAGAGCTATAAAAACTACAACTTTTCGTGACTCGATCCCTACTATGTTTACACCTCGCATATTTTTCAACGCAAACAAGGCTCTAAAACATTTGTAGGAATCTTGTCACCTACTTTCTAAATCTAACTAACAATTCTACTAACTACTAAACTAAAAACTAAAGACTAAAACCCGAAAGACTTACCCGTTGAAGACTTGGCGAGCTTCCGCCTTGAACTTCTCTCTCTTCTTTCTCTCCCTAGGATTTTCGGCCAAGGAGCTCAAAGAAGATGGTGTGCAGAATTTTGAAGGAGAACATGCCTATTTATAGAGAATTTTTAGGGACAAGGTTGGAATTACCAAGGTTGTTTCCAATTTTCATGTCCAACAATTGCACATGGATTTTGCCCTTGCTTTTTCATGCCTTGGCCAACCTCCCTTGCTGATGTGGCAGCCACCCATTGGTCCAAAATGGTGACTTGGCTTGCTTTAAGCCCTAGCCCAACCGTTTTCCCCGATCGGTACCCGATTCGCGTGATTTCGGAGAATTCTCAAAATTATGGATTTACAACTTTGAAGACAAGTTCTCACTTAGTAGAAATGTCCAAGTTAACCTAAATTTTGATTCCATATAGGTCTCCAACAGTCCGGTTGAAGTTTTCTCGAAAACGTGTCCGAACGCGTCCGGTGTCGAATTCGTTTTCGGAGATATCAATCTCTTCGAAATAATTCACGATTCCAAATATGTCTAAAAAATTCAAACCCATTCCTAAATTTTGAGTTAGAATTTATTTTCCTCTTTTCCAAAATTATGCCTATATGCATTTTTCCCTATTTTGTTTTATTAGGAAAAAGCACAAACGGCCTCGGAATTAACTTAGGAAGAGGTCACTTAAAGGTAAAAACTCACCGATCAATATTTTACCTTGACCTTGGGATTCCTATTCCTAGATCTCTAGATAGGATCCGTTTCCTAATTTTAAAATTACTATTCACACTTTTTAACTTTAATTAATTATAATATTATTTTAATATCAAGTTGCATATTATTTTTCATTTATTTTTTCATTTTTTTTTCCTCTCTCTTTTTTTTTTGCCCATTATTTATTTATTTCGTTTTTTTTTATTATTTAATTATTAATTATTAATTATTTAATTAATTATTTAATTAATTAAATAATTATTTTCTGAAATTTTCCCATTGGTCAATTCTTGTATTTAGGCCTAAAAATACCTAAACTCAATGATTTTTCATAGAAATTTCCAATTAATTAGTAAATACATTTTTACTAATTTTAAAACAAAAACCACTAATTTTAGGGTTTCATATAATTATTTGTGAATTTCCTTCACTTATGCTTAAGTAATTAGCCCAATATTACTTAATTACTTAATTATCATAACTTGATAATTTTCTTAATTACAATGTCTCATTATCTTCATACTCATGTATTTACATTAGTATTTTCATACCTCTAACATTATTCCATAATTACAAGGGTATTTTGGTCTTTTTACTACTTTTTGAACACTCTTATACAATTTTCCCAAGTTCATATTTTATTAAATTACCATAATTATGGATAATATACTCTCCTAATTCACTTGGTCATTTTACTGCCTTTTAGTATTTTTCCCATAATTTCCTAAGTTGATTACCCTTTCAGGGGCATTTTGGTCATTTTGGCTCTTTGGCCCTTAAATCCCTAATTTCTTGTAGAAATTCTACCTAGAAAATATGCTATAATTATACAAGACTGGAGATTGAATTTTCACTTATCAGAATTATCCAACTTTTATTTATAATATGCCAGATAAATATCTGGGTATTACATAATTACTCTCCTAGTGACTTATACTGTGGACTAAGATAATCTTCTAGAATTGACTTACATTGTGGATTATGTATATAGCTAGGTCGCGACTCTTGTATGATGAAGGTTCTATCTTCTTATCTTTACTTGTGTGGTTCACAATTTGTTTATTTTTGAATCACGTGGAATTAGAATATCCCTCAAATTCACTTATAAATAAGCTTCCCTGTCATCTCGTCTCTTCACAAACATCAAAAGACAAACACAGAAAGCCACTTTGAGAGAGAGAGAGAGAGAAGAAGAAGATGATGATGAAGGTGGGCGTGGTTCTGGTTCTGTTCTTGGTGGCCTTCACCGCTGCAACTGTGGAGGGCCGATTCGATCCGAACAACCTCCTGGCTGAGATGTTTAAGGACAATGGTGAACCCAACTACTTGATAAAGTCGACCACCACCGCCTGCTGCGACAAGTGTATCTGCACGAAGTCGATGCCTCCTCAATGCCAATGCAGAGACATCGGAGAAACTTGCCACTCCGCCTGTAAGCTCTGTATTTGCGCTCTCAGTTATCCTCCTCAGTGCCGGTGTGTTGACACCAACAACTTCTGCTATGATAAATGCTCCTCTGCTTCTGCTAAGCCTCAGATTGCATGATCCATTATGTTATGTGAATAACAAGGCCTATTAGTACTACGTACTTTATTAGGCTTTGCTTTTGTCTCTGTGTGTGTACGTTAATAAAATAAACGATCACGTGCCTTGCATGCATGCATGCTTCCTGTTTGCTTTTTGCAAACTGGTTAGTTGTTACTAGCATGGACACTTGATAATCTTCTATCGTTAATCATCATCTGTTTTCTTCATACCTTGACTTCCTATTCAATTATATATTGAACAAGTGAAGGGAAAGTAATATATCGAGGGACCCTTAAATTTAACACCACTTTGAAATTTTTTAGGGGTTAAGATGCCTCCGTAACATGAACTATTTTTTCAAATTTAATACTTTAATGTCAAAATTGCACCACAAAATGTTTTAGGGTGCCGGACGAATTTGTAAAAATAATTCATGGTGCTAGACCCAACACAAAAATATACTTCAGGATAATGTAATTACCTAAAAAAAAAAAAAACAGGGAGCATACACACCTTAACCCATTTTTTTAAATGCCTTTGAACTACTACACAATCTATTATTGATCAGAAAGCACGGTTCTGAACCGTCATATATGAGGGCGCTATATACACCCGGTGTTGAAAAATAACAGTTCCAAACCATGAATTATTCAGGATAAAAAGTGAATTAAATATTTACATAAATGCAAAGAATAATTTACGAAAATGAAGGGGCTCCCCCCCCCCCAAAAAAAATTGTACTGCAGCTTTTATAGTTATATTTAAAAAAACAGGAAGGAATACATTATTTTGAAACAATTATTTACAATGTACTACTCCAATTCTTAACTCAAGACATATTTTATAATATAAATTACAATACAAACCAGACGAATATTATTGATACCGAGATAGAAAAATGATGGAGCGTACTTACACTTTTAAAAATGAGCACGTTGTAAAAATGGAAAAGTTTTTCGCTTTCACGCCAGATAGTAAGCCCATCATGATAATGGTATGATTCTTCACCACAAAAAACTGAAAAGGATTTCAGTTTTCATTTAGAAAAAAGCTCCCCACATCAGTCTGCTGGGTAATATTTGTCGCAACTCGCAGGTACTTCATATTGGGGGGGTTAACACTATATTTCGTTCTTTAAAGTTTGTCTACTTTATTATATTTTGGTCCATTAAATTTCAAATTATGGGTTTTAGTTTTAAAATCATAATATTAACAGTTAATTTAGTGTTACCAACAAACTTTTAGTTGAGTTGGTAAGTAGCCTTGTCTTTACCTCATAAAAACCATTATGTTATAAGCTTCGAAAAACTTATTTTGAAAATTGAAAAAGTTCACTTTAAGGGTGTGTTTGGTATGAGGGGAAGGGAGGGAAAGTGGGTGGAGGGAAAAAAAATTTGAGTTGGATTTAACAAAATATGAGAGAAATGTGTTTAAAAGTTTTTAATTAATTTTTCTTATTCTTTTATCGGGCAACTTCTTTATATTAAAATTTGGTAACCCTACTTCTCCAATTTTCTTTAATCCAACTCAAAAAAAATTTTCCATCCGCACCCCTCCAAATCCCTCATACCAAACAAACCCTAAAGGTGCATTGGAAGGCTGCATTATTGTAGGGGAAAAAGACAAAAGATGATGGTCTCTTTTTCCCTCTGACCAACTCACATGCCATATATTTTAGGGAAAATATCAGTGAGGTATCAAAGAAGAGAAAAAATATCAAAAAGTCCTAACCTCAAATCCCCTATCAAAAAAGTCCCTAGAGACTTTTTTGATATTAATTATGGAATTCCGATATCAAAAAAGTCCCGCCGTCAAAATGGCTTTTCATATTGTTTAAATGGTTTTTCCTGTCGTTAAAATTTCCCAATGAAAATATTGTTGTCAAAATGGTTTTTCATGTTATCAAAATAACTTTTCCTGTTGCCAAAAATTGTCCAGGTTTCTAAACTTCTGCACACCAGAGGAAAAACTCAAAAAAAAAATTGACAACAGAAAAAACTATTTTAACAACAATATTTTCATAGTGAAATTTTAACAATAGGAAAAGCTATTTTAACAACATAAAAAACCATTTTGACAACGAGACTTTTTTGATATTAGAATTCCATAATTAATATCAAAAAAGTCTCTATGGACTTTTTTGATATTTTTCCTCTTCCTTGGGACCTCACTGATATTTTCCCTACATTTTATGCAACAAATTATTAATAATTTACATAAGTGAATCGTAATCCCATTAACGAAAGCATGAGAGATCAATGGGAAAATAGATGGGTGAGGATGAATGCAAAAGAGAAATAGAAATGACAAGAATGACATGTACTTGATTGGATTAAAAATTTAAAAAAGTGAATTAAATTATTAGACAAATGCAATACTCATATAATTTACAAAAATTAAGTGCCCTCTCCTAAGTAATTATATTACATCTAGTCTTTAATACAAAATCTAATTTATAAGGTAAATTACACCATAAATTATATCTATCGGAGGTACTAATAACTTATACAGTTATATTTTAAAAGCAGGTAGGAGTAGGACTACATTATTTTGAAAAAGCAGTATATAAATGTATGACCTAATTTATAGTACAAATTACTTTACTTTCTGGACGGAAAAAATGATGGATATCATTGACACTGAGATGGAAAAATAATGGAGCGTACGTAACCTTTTAAAAATGAGCACGTGGTTAAAACGGAAAAGTGTGGTCGCTCTCACGCCAGCTAGTTAGGCAAACCAAATAATATTCAGTTTTCATTTAAAGAAAAAATGACACCCACATCAACCAGATAGAGTAACTCCTGTCACAACTCGCAAGTAATACCTCATCCCCTTAATATAAAATTAATTGATTACTTATGAAATGAAGACAAAGAAATTAAATCAATGACTTATTAATTATAGCATATATTATATGATCTCTTTGAAATACTTACGTGTATTATTATATTACATATTACTCCCTTCGGTCCTAATTATAAGACAACTTTTTAGTTTTTGTCAATTTCTTCCTAAAATACCCATATTTTATTCTCTCAAGTGTATTTGGTTTTTGGTGAGTATATGTATGTGGGTTGCAATATACACATGCACGCACACCCATGTGTGTGTCTATTTACATATATATATATATATATATATATATATATATATGTATGTACGTACGTATGTATGTGTGTGTCTATGTATGTGTGTCTGTGTATGTGTGTGTGTGCGCGCGCGTATACATACATACACATATATGTATATATAGCAAGACCATTATTTCAATTAGAAAGCGTGTGAAAAAGAAAATTAGTCTGAGAGATATGTAACAGGGTTGTTGATTAACTTTTACTTATGTCATTTTAAATTTATATAAGGGCATTTTAGGAAAATGAGTAAAATTAACTAATTTAACTTCCCTCCTTAATTTTCCAAAAATCGGTTAAATACTACCTCCGTCCCTAATTATAGGAGCAATTTAACCGATTTTGGGAGAATTAAGGAGAGGAGTTAAATTAGTTAATTTTACTCATTTTCCTAAAATGTCCTTATATAAATTTAAACTGACACAAGTTGCCCTAATTATAAGTGTTTCTAATTTGCCTTACGTTAGATATCCATGACATATTAGTTTATATATGTATATTAGTTACTTTTTATATAGCCATGTGTATACATATATGTGTGTATATATATGTGTATACATATAGATCTATCTACATACATAGAGACACACACACACATGTTTATATATGTGTGTGTTCACACATATATATATTGACATACATAAACACAAATATACCTATATATGTAAACACACATATATATAATGCTCCTAATAATAAGTATAAATAGGGGTATTATAGGAAAAAATTGACAAAAGTTAAAACTTGCTCTTATAATTAGGACCAAAACCAACTCCAAAATTTGCTCCTATAATTAGGGACGGAGGGAGTATGTCCTATAATTAGGACCGGAGGGAATAGTTTACAAGTTAGATAAATTAGTTTGAAGAAAAATAACAAATACAAATGCTTTTGATCAAATCAAAAGAATTTTTAATGTAGTGTGTCCTATATAATATGGATACATCGAATATGTAATATGCTAATTTTTGCCTTACTAAATTCCTTGTAAAATGCAAATATTTAGTGGAATGAAAAGGAGAAGTCCATCGGAGCAGTTTTAGAAAACATTTACTATCGGCACGTATTTGTGAGCGGGATGATTTACAAAATTTTACAATTGAGAGCACAAGCCACCACTTTAACCACTTGGTACAACGAGCGACTTAAAATTGAAGAAAACTATACCTATCTCACAAATTGTTTTCGCTTTAGGTAATAAATATTTCAATGTGATGTTTCAGCCAAATTTTCAAAAAAACATTTTGCATAATATTTATTAATAAACTTGAAAATACTTTACATATATTTGGTTAGCTTAAAATACCAAGAATAAAAACTTAGCTCAAAAAAGAAATGAGAACATGAAAGCCATGCATTCATGCCTTTGTCCTCACTAAACGAATTGTCCTCAAAATCTCAACCTGGGGTTAAGATTTCCTGTTATCTACATTGTCCTCATCCATTTTTTACGTCAAAGTGAGAACCACGTGGATTTTTGTTGTTGAAAAAACAGTTGTTTGCCTGACTAAAATTTGATTAAAATGTAAGGTGCAATATATATTTTAAAAGGTAACATTTATATATCTTAAACAAAGCATAAAAATATATTTTTATCATAATAACTATTTATGATTCGTGTAATTGTATAAAAAAGAAATATTTTCCCTGATAACATATTTAAAAATATACTTTTAAATAAGTAACATTATTTTTATTTGATTATGGTATAATTCCTTTTGAAACTTGAACCGCAAAGGGTTTTTACATCTCTTAACAAGTTTATGTCTTAGTATTTAAACTTGTGTTCTCTTTTTTATAGGGTGAGACATTACCACCTTCACCAACAATTTGTTGGTAATAAATAACATTTTTTTATCAACAGATAACTTACTTTTTTTTTTTTTTTTTGCTCAGGACAGATAATGTAATACCCGGATATTTATTATCTGGAAAATTATAAATAGTGGATATTTCTGATAAGTGAAATAAAGGACTCAAGACTTGTGTAATTATAGTCTATTTTTCTAAGTTAAATTCTGTAGGAAATCAGGGAATTTAAGGGTCAAAGTGTCAAAATGACCAAAATGCCCCTAGGATTTGTAATTGACTTAGGAAATTATGGAAAAATACCAAAAGGTAGTAAAGTGACCAAGTGAATTAGGAGAGTATATTATCCCTAATTATGGTAATTTAATAAATTATGAACTTGGAGAAATAGTATAAGAGTGTTCAAAAGTAGTAAAAGACCAAAATACCCTTGCAATTATGAAATGATGCAAGAGGCATGAAAATACTAATGTTAATACAAGTGTATGAAGGTAATGAGGCATTGTAATTAAGAAAATTATCAAGTTATGATAATTAAGTAATTAAGTAATATTGGGTTAATTACTTAAGCATAAGTAAAGGAAATTCACAAATAATTATATGAAACCCTAAAATTGGTGGTTTTTGTTTTAAAATTAGTAAAAACATGTTTACTAATTTAATGGAAATTTTGGAGAAAAAAAGTTGAGTTTAGGTATTTTTTAGGCCTAAATACAAGAATGGACCAATTAGGGATTTTTGTGAAATTTTTGGAAAAATTAAATAAATAAATGATTAAATAATTAAATAAATAAAAAATAAATAAATATTTATTAAATTAATTAAGGGGCCAGCCGAAATTTTGGGCTAAATAAAAAGAAAAATAAAATAAAAATGAAATAGAACACAAGTTGGCAACTTGCAATATATTATATTAATATAATTAATTAAAGTAAAAATTGTGAACAGTAATTTAGAAATTAGGAAACGGACCCTATCTAGAGATCTAGGAATGGGATTGTCAATAACAAAGTAGATTATTGATCAGTGAAATTTTATCTTCCATAATACTCTTCCGGAAGTTAATTCCGAGGCCGTTTGTGCATTTTCCTAATAAAACAAAATAGGGAAAAATGCATATAGGCATATTTTTGGAAAAGAGGAAAATAAATTCTCACTCAATATTTAGGAATGAGTTTGAATTTATTTAGACATATTTGGAATCAGTGAATTATTTCGAAGAGATTGATATCTCCGAAAGCGAATTCCGACACCGGACGTGTTCGGACACGTTTTTCGAGAAAGACTCAATGTAACAACCCGACTTTTTAAAGCAGTATAATTTTTTTTTTTAAAACATCTTTTCAAACCATCAGAGTAGAGCATTTGAGCGGAAGAGTAACTGATATATAGATTCAAAAAGCCAACAGTAGTGTATCCGGCGATTACAAAGGCGGTTCAATAACCGAGCGTTTTCAGAAATAAAGGACAACATCAAAAGGAAGACTCCTGCCCGATCCACGAAATGAAGTCTTCAGTCAGGCTTTCTATGCAGGCTGCTTGCCTCTCTCCTCGGTCCTCGGTCCTCCTGAACCTGACGCTATGTTAAGGGCTGAGATCCAGCGAAAGATACGTGAGCAGATTGCACCCAAAGATACGACATATCCTCTAACCACTATATGTACTCAAACAAGATAACACTCCTACACACATACCACATATATGCATACCATAAACATCAGAGTTAGTGTTACAGTACGCGAACGTACCTTCGTTGACGGATTACGATATTTCTAGCACGTTTTACTAAAATCGTGAAATCTCCAACAACGGCTCGTCGGGCAACGTAACGGCAGCAAATTAGGATTTCTGACGTCCTATAAGAGTAATATCACTTCCATTAGTGATTTGGCATTATAACTGGCATTTTAGGTAAAAATTACCATTTTGCCCCTATACCCTACTTGGCGAATTTCGCCGCCGCTCCGCTACATAGGCTATTTTCTTCCCAAAATTTCGCTGAACTTCGACGCATTTATGATTCTTGAAAATAAAGACTAAAATAGCCCTCCCATATGATACCCAAATCATAAAAATAAAGACTACTCTAGCCTTACTAACTATTGAACTAAAGACTAAAAACTAAAGACCGAAAGACTTACCCGTTGAAGACTTGGCGAACTTCCCCGAGCTTCTCTCTCTTGTTTCCCTCTCTAGATTTCGGCTAGAAGAAGGAAAATGGTGTGAAAATCTCAAGAGCTCTTATGCCTATTTATAGGGAAAAGGTAAGGACATAAAGGGAATTATTCAAATTGTTCTAAGCCCTTGGATTGCATTTTGAACAAATGGCTTGATCTTGTCCCTTGCTCCCTTTGGTCGACATAAACAGCCCTATGTGGCACAAAATTGCATCATCCATGATGATGTAATCTTTCCCATTTTGCCCCGGCCAAGAAATTTCCCGATCGATTCCGATTCGCGTGATTTCAGAGAAATCTCAAAATTCTGGATTTACAACTTTGGAAGCATATTCTCACTTAGTAGAAATGTCCAATTTAACCTACATTTTGATTCCATATAGGGCTCCAACAGTCCAGCGTCCGGTGTCGAAACTTGTTTTCTAAACACCCATCTCTTCGAAAAATTCACCGAATCCAAATATGTTCATGAAAATTCCCAATTCTTTTCCAAATGTCACAACATAACCTTTTCGTCCTTTTGGCTATCCGGCCTTTTCTCGAAATTTCCTATTTCGTCTTATTAGGAAAAAGCACAAACGGCTTCAGAATTAACTTCCGCAAGAGTTTAACGGAAGATAAAATTCCACTGATCAATATTCTACCTTGACTTTGGAATTCCCATTTCTAGATCTCTAGATAGGATCCGTTTCCTAATTTTAAAATTACTATTCATCACTTTTTACTTTAATTAATTATATTCTTATTATATGTCAACTTGCACATATATATATATATATATTTCCTTTTCATTCTCATGTTCATTTTCATTTTTTTTTTCCTGCATATTTTTTTTTCTTTATTTCGTTTTTTTTAAATTAATTATTTAATTAATTAAATAATTATTTTTACATAACTTTTTTACAAGATTTTCCTATTGGTCCATTCTTGCATTTAGGCTTAAAAATACCTAAACTCACTTATTTTTCTAAAATCTCCAATCAATTAGTAAATATATTCTTACTAATTTTCAACTATTTTCCACTAATTTTTGAGCTTTACATAATTATTCATGAATTTCCTTTACTTATGCTTAAGTAATTAGCCCAATATTACTTAATTACTTAATTATCACAAGTTGATAATTTTCTTACTTAGAACACCTTATTTCCTTTATACTCTTGCATTAACATTTCTGTTTCCATGTGTTCTCGCTTTATTTTAGAATTTGTGAGGGCATTATGGTCATTACCATACTTTTGAGCATTCTTCTTCAATTTCTCCAAGTTTGTAATTTATTAAATTACCAAAATTAGAGATATACTCTCTCTCAAATTTAACACTTATTTCCTTGCCCTTTAGGATTTTTCACAATTTTCCTAAGTTATTTACTCCTCCCAGGGGTATTTTGGTCATTTTGGCACTTTGGCCCTTAAATTCCCTAATTCAAATTTCGGGGTATTACACTCAACTGGACTGTTGGAGCCCTATATGGAATCAAAATATAGGTTAATTTGGACATTTCTACTAAGTGAGAATATGTTTTCAGAGTTATGAATCCAGAATTTTGAGATTTCTCCGAAATTACGCAAATCGGGTACCGATCGGAGAAATTCAACCGGAAGGCTTCTGGAAGGAGACACTTGGCCTCCTCCCATTGGCCAATCCCTTGGCTGTTGGAGCTTGTGCAGGTCGGCCAAGAAGATTAAGGAAGAAGGAAAAGCTTTTTGAAAAAGTTGTTTTGGACGGTCCAGATCGATTCTCACAAAGTTGATCCGACGGCCGAAATCCTACACCTTTTTCTATAAATACCCACCCCTCCCCTTTGGTTTTTCTCACATTTGAGAAGCAAGAGCTGATTTAGAGAGAGAAAGAAGAGAGAGGAGCTCTGGGAAATTCTGGAATTGCCGACGTTCGTCAAACGAAGGTACGTCCGCGTACTGTAACACTAATCTGATGTTCATGGTATGCATGTATGTGCTATGTGTATTGTTATGGTATGTTATTGAATGCAAATATGTTAGAACAATTTGGTGCCGTAGGAAATGCTAGTCTATGTGGGTAAGCCATTAAGTCGCCGTGAACTCGGTGAGGCCCCCATGATAGACACTTACCTGGCCATTCTGTTCGGTTTACGAAAGTATGTACGTGCGCGTACTGGTAACCTTAACGCTGATGTTGATCGTATGCGTATTTGTGGTTGTGAGTTGGATGATATGTTGTGAGTATTGTTATGAGCTTTTGATTACATGCACTACGTGTGACACATCTACATGCACTACGTGTGACACATCTACATGCACTACGTGTGACCCATCTACATGCACTACGTGTGACCCATCTTTATGCAGTCCGTGTGACACATCTGTTATACTTGTTAATATGAATGATTGTGGATGATATATCGTATATGTGAATATGAGGTTACTGTTACCCGAGATCCAATGTGTTAAATTGGATCTCAGCTATAGCGTCAGGGTCGGAAGAACCGAGGACCGAGAAGAGAGGGAAGCAGCAGAATCATGGTTCCGACTGAAGACTTTCCGATGTTGTTCTTTTACTTTTTGAAAACTCTCGGTTACTATACCGTTTCTGTAACTAGCCAGTGGGCATTTTGAATATATATATCAGTTATTCTTCCGCTCAAATGCTCTACTCTGATGATTTGAAAGGATGTTTGATAAAAAAAAAAAAAAAAATTATACTGCTTTTGAAAAGTCGGGTTGTTACAGATAACTTACTTAAATAATGGATCTTTCTATGATGTTCAATGCAAATATGATTTTTATCAACGTTTTGATTTAATTTGGACCCTTTAAATTTATATTTATTAAATTTTGATATTCTTACTTCAATTGTTTTATTAAATTTTAATTAATTCAGAATATGAAATGGGGAATAATGTTTGAGAGTTATCAATTATAGTGGTCCTAATAATGGAGCGTACTAGACTCTTTTAAAACAAGAGCAACGTTGTTGAATAATCCACATAAATGGTACGAAGATTCTTCACAACAAAAAAGTATTTCAGTTTTCATTGAAAAAAAAGCTACACAACAAAAAGTATTTTAGTTTTCATTTAAAAAAAATGCTACACACGTGTCAATTAGACAGAGTATATCAATTATAGGGGTCCTAATAATGGCGCGTAACAGACACTTTTAAAACATGAGCAACGTTGTTGAATAATCCAAATAAATGGTACGAAGATTCTTCACAACAAAAAAGTATTTCAGTTTCCATTGAAAAAAAAGCTACACAACAAAAAACATTTCAGTTTTCATTATTATTTTTAAAAAAAAAGCTAAACACGCATCAATAAGACTGGAGTGTATATGTTGCAAGTCGCAACTACTCCGTTAGTCTTTAATATAAAATATATTTATCTAATTTAAAGAGATTACAAATCTAAATAAATGGGTTAACTATACCATATATGATATGGTTTCTCTTAACTACTACTCCCTCTGGTCTTTATTATAAGGCACCAACTAACTTCTCTCACAAACAAATAAAAGTAGTTAAAATCAATAAAAATATCCTAGAATCTAAGTAATTTCCAATATTACCCTACTAATTACACTAAACTCTAATATTATATTAATTATTACTCTCACCCATTACCTTTATTAATTAGGGGCAGACATGGAAAAAATTAATCAATGCTCATTGGGAACAAGCAAGTGCCTTATAAAAAGGACCAAATAAACTTGCTAGTTGGTGCCTTATAATAAGGACCATAGGGAGTATAACATAACATTAAATTATATATCAGTTTATAGATTAGAAAAACTAATTTGAAAAAAAAAAATGATACAAGATAAAATGGAAAAATGCCTTACAAATATTGGAGAAGTAAGCTTTCAAATATTGGAGAAGCAAGCTTTCAAATATTGGAGAAGCAAGCTTTCAAATATTTTTTAAAAAAATCATTACGTTCAATCAGAAAAATATAATTATATTGAGTAAACAGAAGGTCAAAGACAGGTTTAAATTTTTATTTTATGTTAATGCAGTCAATAATTCAAGATCAAACCCGTTAGACCAGCTCTAGTAAGTAAAAGCTACACATGTCCCAAATAGTGATTGGTTTACATGCGCATAACGACAAATTACCATTGGATTTGCAATGAAAATTAATTAATATGGTTATTTGTAACATCCCATTATCAAAAGCAGTATAATTTTTTTCTTTCATTAAAACATCAAACTAGAGCATCGGAGCAAGAGAGTAACTGATACTTATATTCAAAATGCCAACGGGCTATTTCAGTAACGGTACATTGATCTGAGTGTTTGACGAAAACATAACAACAAAAAGTCTTCAGCCGCTTCTCTATGCATGCTGCTTGTCTTTATCCTCGGTCCTCGGTCCTTCCGACCCTGAAGCTAAGTTAAGAGCTGAGGTCCGCACCGGACCTCGGGTAACGGTTAACCTCATGTTTACATAAAATATATGGACTACGGGCATTCACAATATAAACAGTATAAGAGCACTCAACCAACAGTAAAACAAGCGTATCCCATAAGCATATAAGATGTGTGGCCCTTAGCAAACGTATCTTATTAGCACATAAAATGTGTGGCCCTTAGCAATAGCACATAAGTCCCCTGACAGATGTGTGGCCCTTAGCAAACATACATCATCAGCACATAAGCCCCCTGGCATATGTGTGGCCCTTAGCAAGTGTAAACATATCAACAGTACATAAATAAATCACAGAGCTATCAGCTATCGCATATAAGCATACAATACACATAGCAGATATACACATACAATAACCATCAGAGTTAGTGTTACAGTACGCGAACGTACCTTCGTTGACGATATACGGTACGTGTGACGATCGGAACGTGATCACAGAGATCCTATAAGGATAATAGCGTATTTGTTACTAATCAACATTATAACAGTCATTTTAGTCATAAATGACCATTTTACCCCTGACTTTACTAATCGGCGGAATTTCGCCAGAACTTCGTTACTTTGACTCTAATCTTCCAAAATTTTGCCATATCTCTTTCTCCAACATATTTTCGAAATAAATACCATATTTAACCCTAAAACATGATACCTACAATATATTGGAAGACTAAAGATCAAAACAACATCTACCCTAGAACTTCAAGAACTACCGAACTAAAGACTAGAACTTGAAACTAGGGACCGAAGAACTTACCTAGAACCTTGCTATTCCTTCCTCAGGGTTCCTCCTTCTCTCTAACCTCTCTCTACATTTCGAATTTCCTTGTGAATTGGTGAGGAATGAAGAGGAAATGAAGGGCCTATTTATAGGAGAAGTCCATGGATCTCAACCCTTGTATCAACTTTTCATCAACGGTTAAGATCAGACACGTGTGGCCTCTTGAACATCACTCATTTCCCCCTTCTTTTCCACCACCAAAACGTCCCCCTATGTCATCTTTTCCAAAAATGAAGTCATCCTGATGATGTCATCCTCTTGCTTTATGGATTTAACCGATAAAGTTCCCTGTTCGATGTTCTAACCGCGTAATCTTAAATAATCTCAAAAATTCATTAACGTAGTCTTGGATGTCTATTCTTCCTCTTGAGAAATATTTGGGTTAACAAAATTTATGATCCCATTAAGGGTATTTGGGTTAACAAACGTCGTCGGTTACGGAAATAACCTCGGAGGTAACCCATTTCAGGACAAAAATCCACTGATTCATAATATGTCCAGATGTTTACTACTTAGTTCAAGGATTTCAATATAGGATTTATTTTCTATCGGTTCTCATTTACCCTATATGCTTTTATCAAAATATCTCTTCTTCTTCTCTTTTCTTGCATTCACACTGTAATACCCTAAAATCTGACTTAGGGAAAATATCATAAATGAGTAAGTATACCTATTGAAAATAGGTGAATATGAGGTTTCAAACACCTTGTATTGGGTTTACCATGTTGTTAGGGTAATTTCCCTTGAAATTAGATAATTTGCAATTAGGTCCCTAAAACGTTTGGAAATTTGCAAATAGGTCCCTAAGCACATTGTGGGTTATAAATACCACGTGAAAGCTATAAAAGAGGCAAGTAAATATCTATTTGAAATAGGGAAGGATATTGTCCCTAATTTAGGTAATTTATTAAGTTACAAACTTGGAGAAATTATAGAAGAATACTCAAAAGTAAGGAAATGACCGTAATACCCCGTAAATGCTAAGATAATGCAGGAGACATGAAAACAAAGATATCAATACAAAAGTTATGAGGTAATGGGGCATGCTAATTAAGAAAATTATCAACAAGTGATAATGAAGTAATTAAGTAATATTGGGCTAATTACTTAAGCATAAGTAAAGGAAATTCACAAGTAATTATATGAAACCCAAGAATTAGTGTTTTTTGTTTTAAAATTAGTAAAAACATGTTTACTAATTAATTGGAAATTTTGGAGAAAAATAGTTGAGTTTAGGTATTTTTAAGCCTAAGTGCAAGAATGGACCAATAGGAAAATTTTGTAAAAAATTATGTGAAAATAATTATTTAATTAATTAAATAATTAATCAAAAATAAATAAATAAAAAACGAAAAAAAAGGGGCAGAAAAAAAAGAGAAAAGGAAAAAAAAATGAAATGGGAAATAATATGTGCAAGTGGTATTATAATATATTATAATTAATTAAAGTAAAAAATTATGAATAGTAATTTGGAAATTAGGAAACGGATCCTATCTAGAGATCTAGAAATGGGAATTTCAAAGTCAAGGTAAAATATTGATCAGTGAGTTTTTACCTTCAAGTGACCTCTTCCGGAAGTTAATTCCTAGTGAGAGAGAACATGTCTTCAAAGTTGTAAATCCAGAAATTTGAAAGTTCTCTGAAATCACGCGAATCGGGTACCGATCGGAAATTCTATTAGGTAGGGCTATAAAGCAACATAAGTCACCACTTTTGGACCACTCCAAAGCAGCCACATCACTCAATAATTTCGTGCAGCATGCTTCCATGGACCAAGATTAAACACCATTTTGTGTTGAATTTTCCATGGTTGTGATCAAAGTGAAAAATGACATTTAGGTCCTTAAGTTTTTCTATAAATAGGCATGTCCTCCCTTCACTTTCTTCACACCATTTTCCCTTGTTTGGCTGAGCCTAGAGGGAGAAAGAAGAGAGAGAAGCTCTGGAGATTTTTGCGGCGAAGCCACTGGAAAATTGTTCGGAGATCTTCAACGGTAAGTCTTTCGGGCTTTAGCTTTTAAGTTCGAGTCTTTAGTTCGGTAGTTAGTAGAATTGTTAGTTAGATTTAGGAAGTAGGTGACGAGATTCCTATTCTTGTTTTAAGCCTTGTTTGCGTTGAAAAATATGCGGAGGTATAAACATAGTAGGGATCGAGTCGCCGAAAAGTTGAAGCTTTCGCAGTTTTTCAAAAGTAGGGGTTATAATGTTAGAATAGCCTTTAAATTTTCAAGTATGATTAGATATCATATGAGAGGGCTATTTTAGTCATTATTTTCGAAAATCATAATTGCGTCGAAGTTCTGGCAAAATTTTGGGAAGAAAATTAGTCAGAGTAACGAAGTGCTGGCGAAATTCCGCCATTAGGGTAGAAGGGCAAAATGGTAATTTTTACCTAAAATGCCGATTATTGTGTCAAATCACTAATGGAAGTGATATTACTCTCGTAGGACGTCGAAATTCTAATTTACTGCCGTTACGTTTGTCCAACGTGCATTTGTTGGACAAGCCGTGTTTTAAGTAAACGTCTTAGTTTAAATCGAATTGCCGACGTTTGTCAACGAAGGTACGTGCGAGTACTGGTAACCTTAACGCTGATATTTATCGTGTGCGTATATGTGGTAGGTGTAGGATATGTGATAGAAGATGACTTTATGTCTACTGTATGTTTATGTAGTGTTAGGGTACGTACGTTCGCGTACTGTAACACTAACTCTGATATTTACTGCATGTGTGTTCGTGGTTGAGAGTTTGATGATATGTTGTGAGTATTGTTATGTGCTTTTGAATACATGCACTACGTGTGACACATCTACATGCACTACGTGTGACACATCTACATGCACTACGTGTGATACATTTACATGCACTACGTGTGACCCATCTACATGCACTACGTGTGACCCATCTTTATGCACTCCGTGTGACACATCTGTTATCTTGTTAATATGAATGATTGTGGATGATATACGTATATGTGAATATGAGGTTAATTAGATTACCCGAGATCAATGTGTTAAATTGGATCTCGCCTATAACGTCGTGGTCGAAGGGCCGAGGACCGAGAAGAGAGGAAAGCGAGCAGATTCATGGTTACATTGAAGACTTTCCGATGTTGTCCTTTACATTTTGAAAACTCTCGGTTGTTGAACCGTTTCTGTAATTAGCCAGACTTACGGCGTTTTATATATACATATCAGTTACTCAATTGCTCCGTTGCTCTACTCTGATCATTTTGAAATGATGTTTGATAAAAAAAAATTATACTGCTTTTAAAAGTTGGGATGTTACACACACTAGCTCAAACCCTTTCACACACAAACACATTTTTCTCTTCTTTTTCTTCCTTATTTTCGAAAACTGAAGACTCCTTCTTGGCTAAGGAAGATGTTTCCCACTTGCTCAAATATCCTATAAACCAAGTGTTCCTATTGGCCAACATAATTTGGCAAGGATTAAGGTTTGATTTATTAGGACCATTAGATTAGCTTTAGAAGATTCAATCTTGGCCTTTAATTGGTTGCTAATATTTAATTAGGGTTTGCACCTAATCAACTTCAAACATTTCCTTTACTCATGCTTAAACAATTAGCAATTAATTATTTATCTAATCACTTACTAATTGTTGATAATTTTATTAATTAGGATTAATCATTTTCTCACAACTATTTTACTGACATTGGTAATTTATGCTCCATGTATTATATTCAAAATCATAGAGTCATTTAGGGCTCCCAAAATAATATTAAATTTTCCCTCTTATTATTTCCAAGGAAATAATTTATTAAATTGCCAAAATTAGAGGCAACATACTCTCTAATTTTTAATAAATATTTTATTGCCTTTTAAGATTTATCATAATATTCTCCGGGTATTTTATGTCCCATAAATGCATTTTTGGATCTCTGACACTTTATTTCTTCTAATTTTAATAGAATTTACCTTAGAAACAAAGTAATTACTCTACAACATCTGAGACCACTTATTCACCTATTTTCAATAGGTATTATTTACTAAATTATGATATTTATCATAAGTGAGATTTTAGGGTATTACATTATTTTATAGTGTAAGGAAACATTGGCAAATCAATGAGAGTCACAGGCGCAATTTTTGCAAACTTTTCCCAGATCATGGAAAGGCAGATAAAATGGCAAGGAGATGCAATGAAAATTATGGTTATTGTAATGATAAAAAGACATTTTAACCCCTATGCAAAAATGATATAATTAAAAAAAATTATTAGCGTACATAGGATGCCACGCAAAATGCGAAGTGTCTTCTAATAATCTGATGTATCAATTTTCATAAAAAAGATAACGGCAAGTTAATGGCAAGTGGTCCATAATAAAAAAATAAAATATCAAGGAGGTTAAAATTAAACTGTGAAATGTCAGGATTGTTATATGTAACTGCTTCAAAGTTCAAGGAGTTTTGTATAATTTAGCATTTTTCTTACTCTTTTATCTTACATATTCTTTATTAAAATTTTGTAACCTCACCCTACATGAATTCTCTTATAACAATATATAAATATTTTGTCCTCAAAATCTCCACCTTTGGTTAAGATTTCCTGTTATCTACATTGCCATCGAGCCCACATTTGGTGCTTATAATTAGGTGCTTGTTATGTGCTTATACCTCCAATTAGAGGTATAAGCATTTTTTTTAATTTTTTTATATATTGTATTTATTTAAATTTAAATTATATGCTTATTTCTGAGATGTTTTTTGCACCCAGTATCTCAAATTAATTAATTTTCATAATACTGGTGTTACAGACCAATACAGAACTGGAAATTAATTAATTTGAGATACTGGGTGCAAAAACATCTTAGAAAGAAGCATATAATTTAAATCTAAATAAATACAATATATATAAAAAAAATACTTATACCTCTTATTGGAGGTATAAACACATAATAAGCACCTAATTATAAGCACCAAATGTGGACTCATTGCAATCATTCATTTTTTTTAAGTAAAAGTGAGAACCATGGGCAAATTAGATAATGATTTTTTTTTTTGGTTGAAAAAATTGTTGTTTTTTCTGACAAAAAATTGGAAAAAAAAAATTTGTTGTTTTTCCTGACAAAAATTTGAAGAAAAAAAAGGTACAGTATATAATTTAAAAGAACATTTATGTATCTTAAAAAATTATAAATTTTTTTTTATCCTAATAAATATTTTTGATTCGCATGAATGTATAAAAGTAGAAATATTTTCCCTCATAACACATGTAAAGATAAAATTTTAAATAATTGACATTCTTTTCAGGGAAAATTGCAACAAAGTCCCAATTCACAGAATTAATTGCAATCAAGTCTCTTAAAATCATCAAATTGTAGTGAAGTTTCAAGGACCTAGGTGCTATAAATTTCAAATGTGAAAGTACAATTTTGCCCCAATGACAAGTTTAGAACAACCAATAACAAGTTACATGGAAAACAATGACAAGTTTAGAGGAATCAATGATAAGTTACATGGTAATGACAAGTTTAGAGCAACCAGTGATAAGTTACATGGTAATGACAAGTCTAAAGCAACTAGTGACAAGTTACATAACAATAACATAAATTTCATAAATAAATACCATAGATATGCAAAGATTGTTAATTGTATGTTGTTTTTATGATTTATGTTACGTTGTTGTTTCATTGAGTGTGAGGGATGGTTTGTATTTCTACTCTATTCCTTTGGAGATTGTGCTATGTTTTTCATATGCTTAGAAAGGAATGAATGGAAAGGATGAATCTTTATGTTTTATAACTCATGTGATTTCAAAACATGTTGTCAATATAATGCTAGCTCCAAAGTTTTTAATGTTGCTCATATAGTTGCCAATTACTATTTTGTTTCGCGAGGTGACAGAAAAGATGGCGAATGTAATACCCTAAAATTTGAATTATGGAAAATATCAGAATGATCTTATTTTCTAAGGAAAGTACTGTGGGAATTAAAGGAAAAATCTCTTGGAAATTAGGAGGAAAATAATAATGTGCCAAAATGACGAAAATGCCCTTGTAGGACATAAATAACTTAGGAAAATTGTGAAAAATCCTAAAAGGTAGTAAAATAATTATTAAAATTGAGAGAATATATTGTCTCTAATTTTGGTAATTTAATAAATTATAAGATTGGAATATTAGAGTTAAAATAGCGAAGCTCTGGCGAAATTCCGCCGATTAGGGGCATCAGGGGCAAAATGGTAATTTTTACCTAAAATGCCTGTTATGATGTAAATAATTAATTAATATGATTTATATTTCGAAAACTATGTTGGAGTAGGAGTTATGTTGAAATTTTGGAAGAGTAGGGTCAAAGTAACGAAGTGCTGGCGAAATTCTACCGATTAAGAGGTCAGGGGCAAAATAGTCATTTTGACTAAAAATGTCCGTCGTAATGATAGATCCTTAACAAGTACGTTGTTCTATTGATAGGATATCCTTGAATACGTTTTGACCTACTGTCGAACCGCTGTCCGACATGCTGGTTTCCGTTTTCCTTCAGAAGTACGATTTTCCGTAAAACGTGCTAGAATAACATCAACGAAGGTACGTTCGCGTACTGTAACACTAACTCTGATGTTTATGGTATGCATGTATGTATGGGTGTCGTAGAGTTGTTATACTGTTTGAATGCATATAGAGGTTAGAGAATATGTCTATATGCTGGGAGCAATATGTCTGTATCTTTGGGAGCAATATGTTCGCATCTTTGGGAGCAATACATATGCATTGGTTGTGATAGATCGGTTGTTTGTGCTGTTAATGTTGTGATTGTCTGTAGTCCATATACTGCTATATGTAAATATGAGGTTAACCGTTACCTGAGGTCCGATTGCAATGGACCTCAACTCTTAATATAGCGACAGGGTTAGGAGGACCGAGTGCCGAGGAGAGAGGCAAGCAGCCCGCATAGAAGATCCAGCTGAGGACTTCCTTTCGTTGTTCCGGCGGAAGCCTTTCTTTTGTCGTTATGTACCTTTGAACCACGCGGTTACTGTACCGCTGTTGTAACCAGCCAGACTTACTGTACCTTTGAAATGATGTTTTTGTAAAAAAAAAAAATTTATACTGCTTGTGAAAACGGGATGTTACAGCGAATACGTCTACAAAGTATATATTATATTTCTTGAATATAGGGGACAATTTCTAAATGGAGAAGGTGATTTGCAATATGTAGGGGGTAGTGTTAGAACAAAAATTATAAAGAAAGACACTATGTATGAGGAGTTGAGAACAACTATAGCATCAATTGTTAGAAAAGAAAGTAGTGGAAGTACATGAAATTCACACTGACCTTTGATGATACAACAATCTTTGTGGACATTGTAAATGATGAAGTAGTAGAACATTTTATTAAATTCAATAGAGAAAGTGATCATGTGTATGTAAGAGAGAATGTAGATAACAATATACAACCAACAAGGGATGATGTAAGAGAGTAATTAACAACATGAGTAAGTTGTATTTGCTTTTTGAACTAATATTTTATATAGTCACTTGTTATCATGTACTGGTTGCTCTAAACTCATTGTTGATTGCCATGTAATTTGTCATTGGTTGCTTTAAACTTGTCACGATTTTTATATAACTTGTTATTAATCACTCTAAACTTTTCATTGGACGCTCGAAAGTTATCATCGGGGCAAACTTGTGAATAGACAAATTCTTTCACTTAAATGTCAATTATATGAATTGCATTTATAATATCATTTTACTATTGCATTTATAAAACTATTTTTCTTACAATGCTAAAATGAAAAGGTATGGTTGCTTTCATGCCAGCTAATACAAACCTATCCAATGGTACGTAGTAAGATTCTTCACGACAAAGGATATTTCAATTTTCATCTAAAATTAAATTTCAATAGACAAATTCTATCACTTAAATGTCAATTATATGAATTGCATTTATAATATCATTTTACTATTGCATTTACAAAACCTTTTTTTTATAGTGCTCAAATGAAAAGGTATGCTCGCTTTCAAGCCAGCTAATACAAACCTATCCAATGGTAGCAAGATTCTTCACGACAAAGGATATTTCAATTTTCATCTAAAATTAAATTTCAATAGAAAAATTCTATGAATTGCATTTAAAAGATCATTTTACCATTTCACCAAAAAAATATAATTAACTTTTTCTTTTCCTCTGTTTTTTTCCTTAAGTTTCTAACTTTCTTGGGCCTTTCATATACTCATGGTACAAAAGCCTACTTTATGTTAGGATGTTTGCTGAGTTATATTACTATGTAAAAAATCTTTCATTTTGCATTTAGTTAAAAATATATTCCACAAGGTGAAGGCGCGCCCATTGGAAATAGGTTGAATATGAGTTTTTAAACAAATTTCTGGCACATTGGGCCAATCAATTTTATAATCGGAAAATTTTCAGCAAATTTCCCTTTTTTCCTAGTCAATATTAAAGGATTAATGATACTAGCAAGTCATCAACTTCTTCCTAAATCCTAAAAAATACTGCATACATACTGGCTCACAATAGAGATTTTTTTGTCCCATGACTTTTCTTAAAAATAAATCATTTTTAAACATAGAAGAGTTTGGTTTCTTAATTATCAGAGAAAATTTCACTCCACCCCACTATAGCAAATTAACCTCCATTTGCCACAAAATATTCTAAAATTTTACTGCAATCCTTTAATTTGAAACAAAACGAAATTAAATTTAGTGGTAAAAAGACATTGGAGCCCTTACATCTTAATTCCCTTATGAGTTGTTATAAATTTTTCTAACTGTAAATGTAAATTAGGTTGTGAATAATAATTTAAAAAACAGAGAGTTGTTAATTTCTTTGTGTTTTTGTAAATTTGCTAGTTGTAGTTGTAAATTCGGTTGGAAATATGTGAATTTACAATCAACATAAGCAAATTTACAACTACAACTAGTAAATTTACATCACACATAAGAAGATTAGATCCAAGAAATCGGGCAGGCCTATTTAAGCCGTAGCCCTTACTTGTAAATTGGAACTTCTAAATGAAACTGGCCCTGGAGAGTCGAGGGCTTAAAAAAGAACTGATTTAGTTAACATAAATGGATTTATCAATGACCACTATAAATTTTTATTTTATGTTAATGCACTCAATAATTCAAGATCAAACCCAAACTCGTAATTTGACAGGTAAGGAATGTCTCCATTCATCTCTCTCTCCATTTCTCAAAAATACAGTACCGTTAGGCCATAATGCTCTTGACAAATCATCATGTGACGTGGACACTTTTTTAACACAAAGCATGCTAATTATTTTATTTCAAATTTAAGCATGCAGTGACACGTGTCTTCCTTGCTAGCATCCTCCTCCGCGGCATTCTCTATATAAATAACATGCACGCCTTGAGAGTTTTTCTCAAGTTTCAAGTGACAAAAAGTCTTGAACATTGAGTTGAACTGTGAGAGCAAGATGCCTGCGAGGTCATTGATCACAACCCTCTCCTTCCTCCTCTGGATTTCCTTATCACTAGCCTCAGCTTCTGAAAATGCAGTGACTGACATTAGTGGAGAACCTCTTGTACCAGGTCAAGAATACTACATAACCTCAGCTATATGGGGAGCAGGAGGTGGGGGGGTTTTCCCAGTAAAAACTGGTGATCTCTCATCATGTGAATATTCTATTACCCAATCACCTTCAGACCTGTTCAGGGGTACTCCAGTAAAATTCCATGTTGTAGGAAGTAGCACGGACAAGATATATTTGGGTTGGACATTTCTGGAAATTGAGTTCGTTAAGAAGCCACACTGTGCAGAATCCTCCAAGTGGGCGGCGGCTTCTGATTCTGCATCGTCCTCCTTATACAGGCTGGTGATTGGAGATTCTGCGTCGGTGAGCGGTTATTTCCAGATCCAGGTTGTCAACGCATTTTCTTACAAGCTTGTGTTTTGCCCAGGAAGCGTTCTGGTAGTGCCTCCAACATGTTATGACATTGGGTTGGGAACTAACCGGAATCTGGTTGTGGAACATGATGACACTGGAAACAGTGCCAAAACGTGGGTGTTCGTGAAAGCTCAGTCTGTTAAAGGGAAGTTCAGTATCATATGAATCAAGTAGCTGATGATGATTCAGCTATGATAAATAAAGACTCAACTCGCAGATTCAGAGAACCTTAGTTGAGTGTTGTACTAGTGTTATGTGATGAATAAATTACCAAATAAGTGTGCCTTGCTTGCAAGGTCTTGATCTACTACTTGTATAAATATATATATGCAAGTGTTCTTATGTTTTATATATTCAGTATCATTTAATAACTTAATAATAAATTTTAACACAATGTTTTTGGAGGTTTTGATTTTGGGAGGAATGAAGCAAGAGCTAAGAATAGGTGGGAAGATAAGATTGGTAATGATGTGAAAGCGTTGAAGTGGCACATATTAAGGAGAAAATGATACTAATAGAGCAGGATTTATTAGTTAATAATCTATCTTCGATAGAGCACAATAAGTGTGATCCAAGTAGCCAACCTGACCTGGTATTTTTTTTAATGGCCATTCATGGAATGATAAAAAAATTGGTAAAAAATTGTAAGCAAATGAAGGGGAGGGGGCATTTACCCTTCCCTTCCATCCCCTCCCCTCTCCTCCAATCAAACATGCCCTTAGGGAAACTAAAGGATTCAATATAAAAATATACAATATTCTTATTAAAAGGTAAAATTACACCCGTATTAATATATTTGAGTTTTTGTTATTATGTTTTTATCTACCCTCTTAAAATCCTAATAGCAAAATGTACTTTTTAAATTTTTTGACAATGTAAAGCATTAATTCGTTGTCTTCAATAATGGTTTACTTTCGTAATACTTCATGTAAAAATGTTGATGAAATATATTAAAATTAGTTTATTAAAAAATAAGTCATAATTCTAAAATGAATCCACAATGAGAAGATACATGTGCTATATCAACCACAAAATGAGCTATAACAAAGCTGCACTTGCTTCCAAAAGTCACTTTCACATTTTTATTCACGTGTGTATTTCTAATGAATGATATTTTCTCTTTCACATGACCACACTCTTTTTAAGAAAAACGAAAAATTATTTATTAATCTTGATATTTTCTCTCCTTTTATTCTTGTCAAGTATTTCAAAGATTATTACAAGTCAATAGATTTTAAATTATAATAAAAAAATCATTTAATTTAAATTTGATATGAAAAAAAAAATTAAGCTAAATTTAAAGAATTAAGTTTAAAGTTTATAAAAATAAAAGATAATAAACCGTCAAAAAAATTCAAACTCAGTAAAAATATTTTCTTCCTGTTTTAGAATTGAAAATTTTGGTAAATTAAATTACACAATGATATATAATCAAAAATTACATACTAAATGGGTTTTCACATTGATAACGAGGAATGAGACTGCTGCTTACCCACTAAACAAAGTGTTGATAAAATATTCATTTTGCCCATTTTATGACTATAATGATACAATTACATGGTTGAAACCATCTGACCCAACTGCCATCAAATATCTCTTTAAATTTTTATTGAATATGAGATGGTGAGTTCGAATTTCTATGAGTATGATAAATCTGTGAAGTGTATGGCCAAAAAACCAAATGTAACAACCCAATTTCCAAAAGCAGTATAATTTTTTTTTTTTTAAAACATCCTTTCAAAATGATCAGAGTAGAGCATTGGAGCGATTGAGTAACTGATATGTACATATAAAATGCCGTAAGTCTGGCGGAATACAACAGCGGTATGGTAACCGAGTATTTCAAAAGTGATACACAACAGCAAAAGGAAAGCTTTCGCCGGAACAACAAAATAGAGTCTTCAGCCGGGTCTTCTACTCAGGCTGCTTGCCTCTCTCCTCGGTCCTTGGTCCTCCCGATCCGGATGCTATGTTAAGAGCTGAGGTCCATTGCAATCGGACCTCAGGTAACGGTTAACCTCATATTTACATATACAGCATATGGACTACCGACAATCATAATCAATAGTATAAAAGCACATAGTACAAGCATCTCCCAAACAGCGTATCCCGGCAAGACATAGGCCCCTGCAAAGTGTAACCCTAGCAGCACCTAGGCCTCTTGATCCCTAGCAGCACATAGGCCCCTAACAATCGTATCCTGGCGGCACCTAGGCCTCTAACATGCGTATCCCATTACGCAACAATCATAACAACAATACATAACATATAATTCACATAGCACATACACGCATACCATAAATATCAGAGTTAAGGTTACCAGTACGCGAACGTACCTTCGTTGACGGATTACGGTATTTCTAGCACGTTTACGGAAAAGCGTACTTTTACGGCAAATCGTAAAAAATGCAGCACGTCGGCGGCGTAACGGCAGCAAATCGAGTTTCGATATCCTATAAGGGTAATATCACTTTCATTAGTGATTTGACACAATAACGGCATTTTAGGTAAAAATTACCATTTTGCCCTTCTACCCCTAATTGACGAATTTCGCAAAGACTTCGTTACTCTTACTAACTTTCTTCCCAAAATTTCGCGAACTTCGACGCCATCTTGATTTTCGAAAATAATGACTAAAATAGCCCTCCCATATGATACCCAATCATACTTGAAAATTAAAGGCTATTCTAGCATTACTACCCTTACTACCGAAAGAACTACGAAAGCTTAAAGCTCGGTGCCGAAAAACTTACCCAGAGCTTGCGCAAAATTTCCCAGCACCTCTCTCTAAAATCCTCTCTCTAGAATCGGTTTTGCTCTTCAAAATGGTGTGAGAAATGAAGAGGAAACTTGGCTATTTATAGAAGAAAATATGACACTATTCACTACTTTTTCATATCGGATATCGGCCGCCGGATCGCACTTTGCCACATGTCACGATCCTCACCGGGCCACTTGGCAGCTGACATCATCATTTAAAGCCATGATGTCATGGTGGTGATGTCATCTACTTGTTTGAGAAGTTTCCTACGGATAAGTTCCCGATCGGTGCTCGAATCGCGTAATCTCTGAGAAATCTCAAAATTCTGGTTTTACAACTTTGAAGACAAGTTCTCACTTACTAGAAATGTCTATTCTAATCTAAATCTTGATTCAATCTAGGGCATTCCTTGTTCAGTAGAAGTTTCTCGAAAACGTGTCCGTACGGTCCTAAGTTCACGACACTCGTTTTCGAATCATCAATCTCTAGAGAAAATTCACCGATTCCAAATATGTCCATGAAAATTCCCAATTCTTTTCCAAATGTCACAACATAACATTTTCGTCCTCTTGGCTATCGGCCTTTTCTCGAATTTCCTATTTCGTCTTATTAGGAAAAAGCACAAACGGCTTGAATTAACTTCCGCAAGAGTTTAACGGAAGATAAAATCCCACCGATTAATATTTTACCTTGACTTTGGGAATCCCATTCCTAGATCTCTAGATAGGATCCGTTTCCTAATTCCCATTTTACTATTCACCCTTTTTCACTTTAATTAATTATATTATATTTTAATTGCAAGTTGCAAACTTATATACATATATATATTTTTTTGTTTTTCTCTTTTTCCTTTTCATTATTTATTTTTTTCTCTGCCCTTGATTTTCGTTTTTATAATTATTATTATTTTTTTATTAATTAATTAATTATTTATTTATTTATTTATTTTGACATAATTTTTACAAAATTTCCCTATTGGTCCATTCTTGCATTTAGGCTTAAAAATACCTAAACTCATCTATTTTTTTTTTCAAAATTTCCAATTAATTAGTAAATATACTTTTACTAATTTTCAACCACTTTCTACTAATTTTTGAGCTCTACATAATTATCTCTGAATTTTCCTTCGTTTATGCTTAAGTAATTAGCCAATAATTACCTAATTACTTTCTTATCAATAGTTGATAATTTTCTTAATTAGCATGCCTCATTACCTCATAACTTTTGTATTGACATCTTTGTTTTCATATCTCTGCATTATCTTAGCATTTACGGGGTATTACGGTCATTTCAATACTTTTGGGTATTCTTCTACAATTTCTCCAAGTTTGTAACTTAATAAATTACCTAAATTAGGGACAATATCCTTCCCTATTTCAAGTAGATTTTTACTTGCTTCTTTTATAGCTTTCACAGGGTATTTATAACCCATAATGTGCTTAGGGACCTATTTGCAAATTATCTAATTTCAAGGAAATTACCCTAACAACAAGGTAAACTCAATACAATGTGTTTGAGACCTCATATTCACCTATTTTCAATAGGTATATTTCCCAATTTTTGATATTTACCCTAAGTGTGATTTTTAGGGTATTACATTTCTCCCCCCGTTAAACAAAATTTCGTCCTCGAAATTTGCACTCGACCCACTAAACTTCGTACGAACTAAAATCCGTTCTACTCGGACTTTGGACTATACGCGTCGGATCTTTGCTTCGTCTGCCCGTTGCTCCTCCTGGTGATCGAGAATCCGGTTTGGTTTGACCATTACGATCTTATCATTTCGTACTTTGATATATAATGTTTCCCCGTGGTTCCCACACACCGCGGTTAACACTACAAATACCAAAATGGATACCAAAAATGTCCCCATGGTTCCCACACACCATGGTAACATAAGATACCTCCTACATAATGACACGATCACGGTCGAATTGTACTAACTAAGAAACACGTCACGAAGATCTAATCAAGTTTCGGGGATAAAACTATCTGAAAGTTCGAATGGTCTTATGTAACGCGGACTATGGGTTCGCCTTTGAAGTACTCCACTGACACCGGCCACCAAGGATATTCGTAAAAACATATGATTATCGACTTCAAACCACTGAGCCAGGTTTCGATCCTTTCCTTCGTTGGATTATCGTTGGTTCTTTCTACTCAACAACAGGTACGGAAGTATGAAACAAAAGTTTCTCTACATGAGTTAAATACTGCATGCACTATCTTTATTGGTCTCGGAGTTTCATCCGGCGTGGCCCAGCTCCGTATATGAGCTCTGGGCTAGGATAGAATGATCATCCAGTACAAACTGGTGGTTATCAGAGTTATCGGAGTTATCAGAGACTGATATCAGGGACTGATATCAGAATAACCAGAACTCGTGTCAGGGCTGATTTCAAGATCTATGATCTCCCGGGTAGTCAAAGTTGTCGTCGGTAGGCGACATTATCAGGGTTATCAGAACTATTGGGGACTGATATCAGAGTTATTGGAGACTGATATCAGGGTTGTCAGAATTATCATAGACTGATATCAGGGCTATCAGAGACTGATATCGATATAAGCACAGGTGATGGATTCACCGGCTCGGGTTGATGTGATGCACCGACGAGGGTGGTACACCGGTTCGTGATAGTATACCGGTTCAAAATGGTATACCGACTCGTGGCTATATCAGTACTCTTTTTCAAAATATGCTCCAAGTTTTGAAAAGGCTTAGAACCTAACTCCGTTAACCGAATGAATGGCCAGGTAAGTGTCTACCATGGGGCCTCACCGAGTTCACGGCGACTGATTGGCACACCCACGTAGACTAGCCTTGCCTTCGGCACCAAACTGTCCGTAATAACATAGTTAAATTCATGCCAGGACTACTGCTCTGATACCATAAGTGTAACAACCCAATTTCCAAAAGCAGTATAAATTTTTTTTTTTTAAAACATCCTTTCAAAATGATCAGAGTAGAGCATTGGAGCGATTGAGTAACTGATATGTACATATAAAATGCCGCAAGTCTGGCGGAATACAACAGCGGTATGGTAACCGAGTATTTCAAAAGTGATACACAACAGCAAAAGGAAAGCTTTCGCCGGAACAACAAAATAGAGTCTTCAGCCGGGTCTTCTACTCGGCCGCTTGCCTCTCTCCTCGGTCCTTGGTCCTCCCGATCCGGATGCTATGTTAAGAGCCGAGGTCCATTGCAATCGGACCTCGGGTAATCGTTAACCTCATATTTACATATACAGACATATGGACTACGACAATCATAATCAATAGTATAAAAGCACATAGTACAAGCATCTCCCAAACAGCGTATCCCGGCAAAGACATAGGCCCCTGCGGTGTAACCCTAGCAGCACCTAGGCCTCTTGATCCCTAGCAAGACATAGGCCCCTAACAATCAGTATCCCGGCGGCACCTAGGCCTCTAACATGCGTATCCCATTACCCAACAATCATAACAACAATACATAACATATAATTCACATAGCACATACACGCATACCATAAATATCAGAGTTAAGGTTACCAGTACGCGAACGTACCTTCGTTGACGGATTACGGTATTTCTAGCACGTTTTTCGGAAAACTGTACTTTTACGGCAAATCGTAAACAATGCACACGTCGGCAATGTAACGGCAGCAAATCAGAGTTTCTGATATCCTATAAGGGTAATATCACTTTCATTAGTGATTTGACACAATAACTGGCATTTTAGGTAAAAATTACCATTTTGCCCTTCTACCCCTAATTGACGGAATTTCGCCAGCACTTCGTTACTCTTACTAACTTTCTTCCCAAAATTTCGCCAGAACTTCGACGCCATCTTGATTTTCGAAAATAATGACTAAAATAGCCCTCCCATATGATACCCAATCATACTTGAAAAATTAAAGGCTATTCTAGCATTACTACCCTTACTACTGAAAGAACTACGAAAGCTTAAAGCTCGGTACCGAAAAACTTACCCAGAGCTTCGCTGCAAAATTTCCCAGAGCACCTCTCTCTAAAATCCTCTCTCTAGAATCGGTTTTGCTCTTCAAAATGGTGTGAGAAATGAAGAGGAAACTTGGCTATTTATAGAAGAAAATATGACATTATTCACTACTTTTTCATATCGGATATCGGCCACGGATCGCACTTTGCCACATGTCACGATCCTCACCGGGCCACTTGGCAGCTGACATCATCATTTAAAGCCATGATGTCATGGTGGTGATGTCATCTACTTGTTTGAGAAGTTTCCTACCGATAAGTTCCCGATCGGTGCTCGAATCGCGTAATCTCGGAGAAATCTCAAAATTCTGGTTTTACAACTTTGAAGACAAGTTCTCACTTACTAGAAATGTCTATTCTAATCTAAATCTTGATTCAATCTAGGGCATTCCGTGTTCAAATTAAGTTTCTCGAAAACGTGTCCGTGCGGTCCTGTATTTACACTCGTTTTCTAATCATCAATCTCTAGAGAAAAATTCACCGATTCCAAATATGTCCATGAAAATTCCCAATTCTTTTCCAAATGTCACAACATAACATTTTCGTCCTCTTGGCTATCGGCATTTTCTCGAATTTCCTATTTCGTCTTATTAGGAAAAAGCACAAACGGCTTCAGAATTAACTTCCGCAAGAGTTTAACGGAAGATAAAATCCCACTGATTAATATTTTACCTTGACTTTGGGAATCTCATTCCTAGATCTCTAGATAGGATCCGTTTCCTAATTCCCATTTTACTATTCACCCTTTTTCACTTTAATTAATTATATTATATTTTAATTGCAAGTTGCAAACTTATATACATATATATATATTTTTTATTTCCAATTAATTAGTAAATATACTTTTACTAATTTTCAACCACTTTCTACTAATTTTTGAGCTCTACATAATTATCTCGAATTTTCCTTCGTTTATGCTTAAGTAATTAGCCAATAATTACCTAATTACTTTCTTATCAATAGTTGATAATTTTCTTAATTAGCATGCCTCATTACCTCATAACTTTTGTATTGACATCTTTGTTTTCATATCTCCTGCATTATCTTAGCATTTACGGGGTATTACGGTCATTTCAATACTTTTTGGGTATTCTTCTACAATTTCTCCAAGTTTGTAACTTAATAAATTACCTAAATTAGGGACAATATCCTTCCCTATTTCAAGTAGATTTTTACTTGCTTCTTTTATAGCTTTCACAGGGTATTTATAACCCATAATGTGCTTAGGGACCTATTTGCAAATTATCTAATTTCAAGGGAAATTACCCTAACAACAAGGTAAACTCAATACAATGTGTTTGAGACCTCATATTCACCTATTTTCAATAGGTATATTTCCCAATTTTTGATATTTACCCTAAGTGTGATTTTTAGGGTATTACACCAAAAGTCTGTGAAGTGAAGGAGATATATATACAAGGATATATACAATTTCTTCCCACATCAACTCAAACGACATCTTAATATCAAGAGTGATGAGTAGCTATATCAACTACAAAATGTGATCAATAGCATATAAAAGTTTTTTCTTTTTTTACATTTTCAAGAACCGTATTATTTTGGGCAATTTATTTAGCAAGGACAACTTCTTTGTCCCTTTTGTTTTTGTCCCCCTAAGTGCATTACTGTGCATTGCAAATATTATCTATTAGAGTGGTCCAAATTAAGGCATCTTTGTTCGAGTGATCATTATAATTTTTTTCCAACTTTAGAATGGTTTCCAATATTAGTTTTTTATGTGCACAAGTGTTTGGCTTCTTTAGTGTATACGGGATCAATTGATTTAATTATCTTAATATTCAAGATGAAAAGTTTCTAATTTAGTATTGACAATATAAAACAATAAGCAGTATGAGGTTACAATCATAGAATCTGGTAGAATAATTTATCATAAATTCGATTAGCCGGGCGTGAGATACAACTTAATCCAAATAATTGTTGATATTGAAAAAGATATTTTAGGATGCTGGATATACTAAAAATTAATTAATTTAGAATATTGAGTATTACTGAAAAAATATTTTAAGATGCGAAATACAACTTAATCCAAATAAATAAGAAAAATAAAAATTAATATAAAGAAAAAAGGTCCCTCATAACCAAAACGTTGCCGTTTTGAGGATGAGCATGCCTGCTCATTGAATCGATGTGCAGGCCATGCAGAACCTTTAAAAATGAGCATGTTGTTAAAATGGAAAAGTGTGGACGCTTTCACGCCAGCTAGTAAGCCTATCCAAATAATGGTATGATTCTTCACAACAAAAAGGATTTCATTTTTCATTTTTTTTTAAAAAGCTACTCACTCACTCACTACTTATTGCCTTTGATAAAAAAAAGAGGGGGGGGGGGTAAATATAATATTTGGTCTATAAGTTTGTCTATATTTTAGTTTTAGTTCCTCAAATTTCAAACCAACACATAAGTTTGTCTATATATATATATATATATATATATATATATATCCCGGTACCCACAAAGCCTATACTTTTGCTACTAGTGCCACTGGTTATTGCACCGGGTAAACGGAGCCATAGTCATAGTCAGAATCACTTGCATAATCTGCGGAAAGCAAGTGCTTCTTCTTTCTTATATTATAGGGAAGAAAGCAGTCAAAACAGCTCATAGACAAAAAGTTTCGCCAAAGCCAACCCAACTACCACCCATTCGATTACCGGGGGGAATGAATTCTATTACTTGATTGACATTGACAGATCTGTGTACCACACCGAACAAGCAATATGCCGATATGCTAATGCTGTATATAAGATTAGGTACCAGATTGGGGTAGACCTCTCTCTCTGTATCATACTCCATGCTAACTCATTCAGTTAGGAAAGCCTTCTTTGTACAGACAGGAGTTAGATAAGCATGTAGCTTATGGCCTTATCCTATATATATCTAGATAAAAATGAACGAGGACTGTATAAAGAGGGCTTCATCCTTTCGCTTTTCAAAGTTTTTGATCCCCTCGCTCTTAACCTTTAGGTGACCGCAATAGCAAGTGTGTGTGTGTGTGTGTATATATATATATATATATGCTGCAAAAGAAAATTCCTGAAAAATCTTAAAAAGTGCCTTAAAATTATTCAATTACCCAGGTCTTTGCTTCTTCAGTTGTGCGAAACATGCTAAATGTCTTCTATTTTAGACATGATTGAAGATAGATTTGCACACAGTTAAAGATGAGTTGCATCCACTAAAATGAGTCGCAGATGAAAAAAGATGCACCTATTTAAGATGAGTTGCACCACTCAAGAAGAACTTGGATTCTTAAACAAATTTTAGATATTTTTAGGTAGGGGAATGCCTTAAGTTTCTTTCAAATTTTTATTTGTTACCTGTATAGTTTTTTCTCCCTATTAAATTTTTAATTTCACTCTTTTAAGTTTTAATGCCGGTCTTTCCTATAACTTTGCTCAATTAGCATTGTTAGCCTCTAATACAGAAGTTCATTGTGCTAACAGAGTAAAATTAAATAATTAATAATAAGAAAAAAAACACACTGATGCCAAATTAAAAATTGAAGAAAACTATAGATACCTCAAAAATAATTTTCCCTTTAGGTAAGATATATTTCAATGGGTATGTTTCTGCAAATTTTTCTTTAATTAAAATACTTTACATATGCAAGTGCAAAAGGTTTTATGCTTCTCGTTATTTAAGCTTTTGTTTTTCTTCTTATGGGGACGAGTCCACTTACCACCTTGACTGATAAGTATATATTTTATAATTAAATAGGTGTATATTTTAGGTTATAAGTAGCTGGATTTATTAATATTATATACCTATTTAATCATCTTTTATAAACTTTTTCATCATTGAATCAAACTAGGATCAAAGAATAAATCGACATAAAATCTACTCATATCCTATTTTTATTGCGCAGGAGATATTATATGAAAGAGAAGAGACAAAAAGCATATGGAGCTTGCAACCATAAATTAAATAAAAGGAATAAAGACGTGGACCCCACATGCTAAAGATTAAACTTGGATCCTAAGCTTGGTGATTAAACTTGGATCCTAAGCTTGGTGATTAATTAAGAGGAGGAGACCTAAATTATAAATAGGGGGCAGAAACACGCACAAGGGAGAGACGAAGGAAAGGATCGATCGAGAGACGCAGAACGAGAAGGAACAAAGAAGCAGGGGAGTAGCGACTGAGCGTTTCAGTTCCCTTCATCATCTCCACGGAAGGACAGAAGGACTGCGGAGACGACGGAGAAGCTTTCTTTCCTCTCTCTCCTTATTCTTTGAACCTGAATTCTTATCTTTTTGTTATGGATTTTAGTATAGCCATGTGTGGCTAATTTTTCTTTTCAACCTAGAGGACCTATGAACTTGTTTGGGTTTTAGAGATTATTCCTATTAATTAGTTTTGCTTAATTTTATTTCAGTTTATTTAATCTTGTCTTTATTGTTACTGCTTATTGATTGGCCATCATTGAGCATGTTTTGGGGATTTAGGGTTGAACTTGGAAGAGTGAATCTTAAATTGACCTTGGGATTAAATAATGTGGAATTAGGTTTTAATCTAATTTACGTTGAATTAGATTTTAATCTAATTTGGGTCTAGGATAGGCATATACCTAGAAGCTCTGCATAATCAAATTAGAGTGCGCCCAATCTAAAACACATCTTATTTAGTTGTGTGAGACATTACATAATTAATTAAGGTAGGTATATAAATGGACCGGAAGACATTTATAGACATTAATACTCTAGATTAGCTGACTATGTTAAGTCAAAATTAGTTTAGTGGGGATAAAATCTAAAAAAAAACAAGGGATTAGTGACTCTAGGTTGATCGTTCGATTGTTGTGGTAGTTTGTTTATTTTAATTTTAGTTTTAATTTCTTTTCTCATAATTAAATTCACTTTGTTTTGCTCAACTTAAATGAGACTGTACAATTAATGCCTAACTGAAGTTTGTGATACTAAGTCCTCGTGGGAATGATACTTTTCTTATCACTTTATTACTTAATACGGCCCGTATACTTGTGGAGTTATAGGCTATAAAGTTTTGTCCTATCATTGACCAACAAGGTAATAAATTAAATGACATTTTGTGATGAACAGACAACTTACTTAAATAGTGGAACCGAACCATATTTTTATGATGTTCAATGTAAGTATCTTTTTATGAACGCTAGCTTTTACTTAATTTGGACCTTTTAAATTTATTTTTACCAAATTTCGATATTATTAATTCGAGAATATAAAATATCATATAATAGAAAAGTGTCTTTATATTTATGCCCAAAATTCACCCCCAAATTAAGTTTTACATTTAGGACAGAAGGTGGGGGGTTTTCCCAGTAAAAACTGGTGATCTCTCATCATGTGAATATTCTATTACCCATTCACCTTCAGACCTGTTCAGGGGTACTCCAGTAAAATTCCATGTTGTAGGAACAAACACAGACAAGATATAATCAGGTTCTTACTGATCTGGAAATTGAGTTCGTGTGCGGAATCCTTCAAGTGGGCGGCGGCTTCTGATTCAGCATCGTCCTCCTTATATAGGCTGGTTATTGGAGATTATGCGTCGGTGAGCGGTTTTTTCCAGATCCAGGTTCTCAACTCATTTTATTACAAGCTTGTGTTTTGCCCAGGAAGCGTTCTGGTGGTGCCTCTAGCATGTTATGACATTGGGTTGGGAACTAACCGGAATCTGGTTTGAAACATGATGACACTGGAAATAGTGCCAAAATGTGGGTGTTCGTGAAAGCTCAGTCTGTTAAAGGCATGTTCAGTATCATATGAATCAAGTAGCTGATGATGATTAAGCTATGATAAATAAAGACTCAACTCGCAGATTCATATAACCTTAGTAATTGAGTGTTGTGCTGTGCTAGTGTTATGTGATGAATAAATTATCAAATAAGTGTGCCTTGCTTGCGAGGTCTTGATCTACTACTTCGATATATGGAAGTGTTCTTATGTTTTATATATTCAGTATGCTTTAATAACTTATTAATAAATTTTAACGGTTTCGGACGTTTTATTTTGGGAGGAATGAAGCAAGAGTTAACAATAGGTTGGAAGATAAGATTTGTAATGATCTCATGCGGGGAAAAGTTGGAGTAGCACCTATTAAGTAAAAAATGGTAGTAATAGAGCAGGATCTATTAGTTAATTGTAATACCCTGAAGTTCATATTTATCATAAATATTATATTTTGATAATTAAAACCTATTAAATTAAGGTGAATATGTGGTCTCAAAGTGTTGCAACATATTTCTTTTAAATTAGGGCATTTTCTCTAGGAATTAGGGTTAACCAAAGACCAAATGATACATATTAAAATGAGAGAGTATGTTGTCTCTAATTTATGTAATTTTATTTATTATAATTTGTAACATCCCGACTTTTCACAAGCAGTATAATTTTTTTTTTTGTCAAACATCATTTCAAAATCGTCAGAGTAGAGCAACAGAGCGATTGAGTAACTGATATGTATATATAAAATGCTGCAAGTCTGGCTGGATACAACAATGATGAGAAACCACGTGGTTTAGAAGTATATAACAGAAGAAAGGCTTCACTGAACAACAAAAGGAAGTCTTCACTGGGGTCTTCTACTCTGCCGCTTGCCTCTCTCCTCGGCCCCTCGGCCTCCGAAACCTAACGCTATGTTAAGAGTCGGATCCAGCCAGCCGGATCTCGAGTAACGGTTAACCTCATGTTTATGTACGCAAACAAGCAGACGTTAACATTACTAACATCACTCTATCACAATCAATGTATATGTATTGCTCCCAAAGATGCGCATATTGCTCCCAAAGATAAAGACATATTGCTCCCAAAGATACAGACATATTGCTCCCAGCATATAGACATATTCTCTAACCTCTATATGCACTCTACAACACCCATACATACATGCATACCATAAACATCAGAGTTAGTGTTACAGTACGCGAACGTACCTTCGTTGACGGTAGACGGTACTTCCGTTGGAAATCGTACTTTTTTACTAAACGGACGTTTTACTTAAAACAATAAACGTCCCGTCGACAAATAGAACGACAAAGAAATCAGAGTTTCTGACGTCCTATAAGAGTAATATCACTTTTATTAGTGATTTGGTACTATATCTGGCGTTTTGGGTAAAAATTACCATTTTGCCCCTATACCCCTAATTGGCGGAATTTCACCAGCACTTCGTTACTTTGGCTCCGATTTTCCCAAAATTTTGCCAGAACTTCGACCCAATGATAATTTTCGAAATTCTAGACTAATATAGCCCTATCATATGATATCCTATCATGCTTGAAAAATTAAAGGTTATACTAGCAGTACTACTCTAACTATTGAAAGAACTACGAAAGCTTAAAGCTTGGTACCGAAAAACTTACCCAGAGCTTCGCTGTAATTTTTCCCATAGCTTCTCTCTCTAAAATCCTCTCTCTAGAATCGGTTTTGCTCTTCAAAATGGTGTGAGAAATGAAGAGGAAACTTGGCTATTTATAGAAGAAAATGTGACACTATTCACTACTTTTTCATATCGGATATCGACCACCGGATCGCACTTTTCCACATGTCACGATCCTCACCGGGCCACTTGGCAGCTGACATCATCATTTAAAGCCATGATGTCATGGTGGTGATGTCATCTACTTGTTTGAGAAGTTTCCTACCGATAAGTTCTCGATCGGTGCTCGAATCGCGTAATCTCGGAGGAATCTCAAAATTCTGGATTTACAACTTTGAAGACAAGTTCTCACTTACTAGAAATGTCCAAGTTAACCTAAATTTTGGTTCCATATAGGGCTCCAATCGTCACCAAGTTCCTCGAAAACGTGTCCGTGCGGTCCTAAGTACGAAACGCATTTCTGGAAACATCATCTTCTTCAGAAAAATTCACTGATTCCAAATATGTCCAGATAAATTCAAACTCATTCCTAGATGTTGAGTTAGAATTTATTTTCTTCATATCCAAAAATATGCCTATCTGCATTTTTCCCTATTTCGATTTATTAGGAAAATGCACTAACTACTTCTAATTAACTTCCGGAAGAGGTCACTTGAAGGTAAAAACTCACTGATCAATATTTTACCTTGAATTTGGAAATCTCATTCCTAGATCTCTAGATATGATCCGTTTCCTAATTCCTAAATTACTATTCACTATATTTAATTATAATATATTATATTACAAGTTGCAAAATAATATCTAGATATTATTTGCAAATTCTTATCCATCCCTTTCCAATTTTTCGGTTCAGCATATCTGATCCTTTTCTTTAATTTTATTTTTATTTAATTAATAATTAATTAATATTATATATAATAATTATTTAATAATTATTTTTATATAATTTTTACAAAATTTCCCTATTGGTCCATACTTGTATTTAGGCCTAAAAATACCTAAACTTAACTATTTTTCTCCAAAATTCCCAATTAATTAGTAAACATGTTTTTACTAATTTTAAAACAAAAACCACTAATTTTTGAGCTTTACATAATTATTTCATAATTTTCTTTGCTCAAAGCTTAAGTAATTAGCTCAATATTACTTAATTACTTTATTATCACTTGTTGATAATTTTCTTAATTAAGACACTCCTTTATCTTCAAACTTTTGCCTTAACATTAGAATTTCCATGCCTCATGCATTATTTTATAATTTACAAGGGTATTTTCCATAATTTTTCTAAGTCATTTATGTCCCTTAGGGGCATTTTCGCCATTTTGGCACTTTGGCCCTTAAATTCCCTAATTCAAATTTTGGGGTATTACATAATTCTTTGGAAATTTTTCCTTGGATTTTAATAAGTCAAAGTGGGTTTTCTAAACCTTCAATTAGGAATCATAAAATACCCTACAATTAATGTTATAACATCTAGTTTTAATATAATCAATGATAAGCTATAAGGGATTATGAGGATAATTATGGTGATTAAAGAATACTAAAAAACAATTGTGAGGAAATTGAATTTTTATTAATTGAATTTAGGACAATTTAAAATACCATAAAACATCATAATTAAGCATAGTCTTAATTTAATCATAAGAGATGATAGAGTGACCTGGAAATACTTATTCCAATTAAAGAAAATTATCAACAACTAATGGGCAATTAAATTTGCAAATATTAAAATATTTATATTAATTTTCGAAATTAATTAATTAATAATTAATAAGGCATGATTAAGAAATATATAGGATTAATTACATGAATTCCCTAACAAGTAAGCCTAATTGACCAACAAATTAAAGTATACATTAGGGATCATTAAGCAATGGATTAAGACACTAATCAAGCTTTACTAATCAACTTTGACAAGTCAAACAAAATCAAAGGCCAAGATTAAGTCTCATAAAGCAAGATCCTAAGGCCTAAATTAATTCTAGCATTTAAAAAAAAAGATTAATCCAAGTGAAAATCTATGAACCAATGAGGGATGAGTTCTAGAATAAAGTAAAAAGAAAATTGAGAATGCTTGAAGGAGGGAGGCCACATCAATATGGTAAGAAAAGTAGTGGAAAATAAAGGGGCCAACAAAGCAAAGGAAAAGTGAAGGAAAGATTTTGTGGAAGTTAAAATGGCCAATAAGGTTTGCAAAAAAGTGGAAGAGGATAAGAGAGCGAGAGGGGGGACGGTTGGGAGGAGTGAATGGTGAGGATGAGTGTTTCAAAAATTACCTTGATCCAATGGTTGAAATTGAAGATGAATTAGGTTAGAAATAATTGCCAAAATGCCATACCAAATTCCTATAAATAGGGGCCTTTGGTCTTCACAAAATCTCACACCAAAACAAGCTTTGTGATCTGCATATAAAGTGAAGTGAGAGAGGAGGAGGAGCATCTTGAAGGAGTTAGAGCATTGGTAAGTAAGTTCTTTAAGTTTGAGTTAGTTTCATAGATAGATGTTGTTTTGATCTTAAATATTCTAGAGTAATTTTATTTTCATGTTTTTATGGTTAGAAATAGATTTATTTCGAAAAAATGATGAAGGAAGTGATATAGCAAAATTTTTGGGAAAAAAAAAATTCAAAGTGACGAAGTTCTGGTGAAATTTTTCGGTTTTGTGATTTCTGGAGTCAGCTTCATTGAGGCAATTATTTTGTGTTCGAAATGATCTTTAAACATCATGAAATTTTTCATGAACAAATTAGACGTCCAGGGATTTTTAAATATATACAATATGTGGAAATATGAGTTCTGTGCATGGAGATAAAAATTCCTAAAGTTAGGCTACGTTTTTCTGGGAAAATTTTGGGCAGAGGTTGAAGAACATTAATATGGGAATGATATATTAAATATGGGTAAGAACCATTATTTTTCCTAAAAATTAGACATGATAAGGATTCCAAATAATTTTACGGAACCTCGTTTCGATTTTTATAGAATTATTTATGATTTTTCAAAGTTATGGAAAAATCTGGACAGAAGTGATGAACCAACGTTTTTACGAAAATAAGGGGGATATTAAATAAAAATAAATTCACCAGGGGTAAAATGGTCATTAGTGGCCAAAATATCACTTAGGATATTATTTATGAAATAATAATGTGGATATACTGTTATAGGCGGTCCGAGAAAAATGGATTAGATTCAAAATTCCCAGTTTCCATATCTTTCACCATTGTTCTAGTTTTACTTCCAGAAAAATGTCTTAGATTTAAAATTTTGTTTCTCCTTGTACAGAACTCAAAATATTATAAATTTTATATATTTAGAAATCCCTGGATGTCTACTTTATTCATGAAAAAATTCATCATTTTAGGACTTTATTTGATACATAAAATAACGTCCTTAATCCGATTGACTCCAACAACCCAAAGAGTTGGAAACTTTTACAATTTTGACATATTGATTCCAAAAATTATTTTCTAACATGTTTTTACCTCATTCAGCATTTTTCAATGCAATGGAGGCCTAAAAACATCTAAAGGAATTTACCTCTTAATTTTCTAGATTGAACTACAATTTTACTAAGAACTAAAAACTTAAACTCAAGAACCAAAGAACTCACCTTTGAAGAACCTTGCTCCTTCTCTTCCTCCTCTTCCAAATTCCACGTCTCACTCTCTCAATCTAAGGATCGGAGGTGTTTTTCTTTGTGTTGGTGTGAAGAATTGTGAAGAGATTGATGGCCTATTTATAGGGATACATCCGGTCGACATGCCTCCCTCTCTTGTGCATAGATTAAAGCGAAACTAGCCTGATATGTGTGAGTGGCAGACCGGTGGTATACTTGCAGACATCCTTCACGTGCTCCAGTCTAAACCCTGTTTCTTACTACAGTTCATCCTTCGCCAGGGAAACAAGGCAGAGATTTACTTGCACCAATCGCCAATAAGGGGGTGTGCTGGGTGGAAAGACCCTTACCCCCTTTGTCTACTGTTTTGGAGGATGATTTGAAGCACCTAAGGACTCCGTTGAGTCATCCCTCGGCGCACCACTGTCTTGTAGATCCTGGTTAATAAGTTCTCGTAGATTGTAAAACTTGAAAGTGAATCTTATTTGAATTAAAATGATATTGCAATTTGCAAAACTTAAATGAGCATGTAGTATCCAAAAATAGTCAAGTTTTTCTCAAATTATTACGTTTGCAGTTTAACTCATCACTTATAATAAATTCTTAGGTGTAGATACCTATAAAGATTGTTTTTTCGTTATATATATATATATATATATATATATATATATATATATATATATATATATATATATATATAAGTCTACTGTCATATGTCTACTAGTAATAGTTTTCATTTGTGATAGTATAAGCATGTGTGAGTAATTAACGGAAGATAAAATCCCACCGATTAATATTTTACCTTGACTTTGGGAATCCCATTCCTAGATCTCTAGATAGGATCCGTTTCCTAATTCCCATTTTACTATTCACCCTTTTTCACTTTAATTAATTATATTATATTTTAATTGCAAGTTGCAAACTTATATACATATATATATTTTTTTGTTTTTCTCTTTTTCCTTTTCATTATTTATTTTTTTTCTCTGCCCTTGATTTTCGTTTTTTATAATTAATTATTATTTTTTATTAATTAATTAATTATTTATTTATTTATTTATTTTGACATAATTTTTACAAAATTTCCCTATTGGTCCATTCTTGCATTTAGGCTTAAAAATACCTAAACTCATCTATTTTTTTTTCAAAATTTCCAATTAATTAGTAAATATACTTTTACTAATTTTCAACCACTTTCTACTAATTTTTGAGCTCTACATAATTATCTCGAATTTTCCTTCGTTTATGCTTAAGTAATTAGCCAATAATTACCTAATTACTTTCTTATCAATAGTTGATAATTTTCTTAATTAGCATGCCTCATTACCTCATAACTTTTGTATTGACATCTTTGTTTTCATATCTCCGCATTATCTTAGCATTTACGGGGTATTACGGTCATTTCAATACTTTTGGGTATTCTTCTACAATTTCTCCAAGTTTGTAACTTAATAAATTACCTAAATTAGGGACAATATCCTTCCCTATTTCAAGTAGATTTTTACTTGCTTCTTTTATAGCTTTCACAGGGTATTTATAACCCATAATGTGCTTAGGGACCTATTTGCAAATTATCTAATTTCAAGGAAATTACCCTAACAACAAGGTAAACTCAATACAATGTGTTTGAGACCTCATATTCACCTATTTTCAATAGGTATATTTCCCAATTTTTGATATTTACCCTAAGTGTGATTTTTAGGGTATTACATTTCTCCCCCCGTTAAACAAAATTTCGTCCTCGAAATTTGCACTCGACCCACTAAACTTCGTACGAACTAAAATCCGTTCTACTCGGACTTTGGACTATACGCGTCGGATCTTTGCTTCGTCTGCCCGTTGCTCCTCCCGGTGATCGAGAATCCGGTTTGGTTTGACCATTACGATCTTATCATTTCGTACTTTGATATATAATGTTTCCCCGTGGTTCCCACACACCGCTGTTAACACTACAAATACCAAAATGGATACCAAAAATGTCCCCATGGTTCCCACACACCATGGTAACATAAGATACCTCCTACATAATGACACGATCACGGTCGAATTGTACTAACTAAGAAACACGTCACGAAGATCTAATCAAGTTTCGGGGATAAAACTATCTGAAAGTTCGAATGGTCTTATGTAACGCGGACTATGGGTTCGCCTTTGAAGTACTCCACTGACACCGGCCACCAAGGATATTCGTAAAAACATATGATTATCGACTTCAAACCACTGAGCCGAGTTTCGATCCTTTCCTTCGTTGGATTATCGTTGGTTCTTTCTACTCAACAACAGGTACGGAAGTATGAAACAAAAGTTTCTCTACATGAGTTAAATACTGCATGCACTATCTTTATTGGTCTCGGAGTTTCATCGGCGTGGCCCAGCTCCGTATATGAGCTCAGGCTAGGATAGAATGATCATCCAGTACAAACTGGTGGTTATCAGAGTTATCGGAGTTATCAGAGACTGATATCAGGGACTGATATCAGAATAACCAGAACTCGTGTCAGGGCTGATTTCAAGATCTATGATCTCCCGGGTAGTCAAAGTTGTCGTCGGTAGGCGACATTATCAGGGTTATCAGAACTATTGGGGACTGATATCAGAGTTATTGGAGACTGATATCATGGTTGTCGAATTATCATAGATCGATATCGGGGCTATCGAGATCGATATCGATATAAGCACAGTGATGGATTCACCGGCTCGGGTTGATGTGATGCACCGACGTAGGGTGGTACACCGGTTCGTGGATAGTATACCGGTTCAAAATGGTATACCGACTCAGGGTTATATCAGCACTCTTTTTCAAAATATGCTCCAAGTTTTTGAAAAGGCTTAGAACCTAACTCCGTTAACCGAATGAATGGCTGTGTAAGTGTCTACCATGGGGGCCTCACCGAGTTCACGGCGACTGATTGGCACACCCACGTAGACTAGCCTTGCCTTCGGCACCAAACTGTCCGTAATAACACGGTTAAATTCATGCCAGGACTACTGCTCTGATACCATAAGTGTAACAACCCAATTTCCAAAAGCAGTATAAATTTTTTTTTAAAACATCCTTTCAAAATGATCAGAGTAGAGCATTGGAGCGATTGAGTAACTGATATGTACATATAAAATGCCGCAAGTCCAGCGGAATACAACAATGTATGGTAACCGAGTATTTCAAAAGTGATACACAACAGAAAAGGAAAGCTTTGTAGAACAACAAAATAGAGTCTTCACCTGGGTCTTCTACTGGGCGCTTGCCTCTCTCCTGGCCCTTGGTCCTCCCGATCCGGATGCTATGTTAAGAGCCGAGGTCCATTGCAATCGGACCTCGTAACGGTTAACCTCATATTTACATATACGCATATGGACTACGAAGACAATCATAATCAATAGTATAAAAGCACATAGTACAAGCATCTCCCAAACAGCGTATCCCGGCAAAGACATAGGCCCCTGCGGTGTAACCCTAGCAGCACCTAGGCCTCTTGATCCCTAGCAAGACATAGGCCCCTAACAATCGTATCTGGCGGCACCTAGGCCTCTAACATGCGTATCCCATTACCCAACAATCATAACAACAATACATAACATATAATTCACATAGCACATACACGCATACCATAAATATCAGAGTTAAGGTTACCAGTACGCGAACGTACCTTCGTTGACTGGTTACAGATTTCTAGCACGTTTACGGAAACTCGTACTTTTACGGAAATCGTAAAAGCAATGCACGTCGGCAGAACGGCGAAGAAATCAGAGTTTCTGATATCCTATAAGGGTAATATCACTTTCATTAGTGATTTGACACAATAACTGGCATTTTAGGTAAAAATTACCATTTTGCCCTTCTACCCCTAATTGACGGAATTTCGCCAGCACTTCGTTACTCTTACTAACTTTCTTCCCAAAATTTCGCCAGAACTTCGACGCCATCTTGATTTTCGAAAATAATGACTAAAATAGCCCTCCCATATGATACCCAATCATACTTGAAAAATTAAAGGCTATTCTAGCATTACTACCCTTACTACTGAAAGAACTACGAAAGCTTAAAGCTCGGTACGGAATCATCAATCTCTAGAGAAAAATTCACTGATTCCAAATATGTCCATGAAAATTCCCAATTCTTTTCCAAATGTCACAACATAACATTTTCGTCCTCTTGGCTATCTGGCATTTTCTCAGAATTTCCCTATTTCGTCTTATTAGGAAAAAGCACAAACGGCTTTAGAATTAACTTCCGCAAGAGTTTAACGGAAGATAAAATCCCACTGATTAATATTTTACCTTGACTTTGGGAATCTCATTCCTAGATCTCTAGATAGGATCCGTTTCCTAATTCCCATTTTACTATTCACCCTTTTTCACTTTAATTAATTATATTATATTTTAATTGCAAGTTGCAAACTTATATACATATATATATATTTTTTGTTTTTCTCTTTTTCCTTTTCATTATTTATTTTTTTTTCTCTGCCCTTGATTTTCGTTTTTTTATAATTATTATTATTTTTTTATTAATTAATTAATTATTTATTTATTTATTTATTTTGACATAATTTTTACAAAATTTCCCTATTGGTCCATTCTTGCATTTAGGCTTAAAAATACCTAAACTCATCTATTTTTTTTTCAAAATTTCCAATTAATTAGTAAATATACTTTTACTAATTTTCAACCACTTTCTACTAATTTTTGAGCTCTACATAATTATCTCTGAATTTTCCTTCGTTTATGCTTAAGTAATTAGCCAATAATTACCTAATTACTTTCTTATCAATAGTTGATAATTTTCTTAATTAGCATGCCTCATTACCTCATAACTTTTGTATTGACATCTTTGTTTTCATATCTCCTGCATTATCTTAGCATTTACGGGGTATTACGGTCATTTCAATACTTTTTGGGTATTCTTCTACAATTTCTCCAAGTTTGTAACTTAATAAATTACCTAAATTAGGGACAATATCCTTCCCTATTTCAAGTAGATTTTTACTTGCTTCTTTTATAGCTTTCACAGGGTATTTATAACCCATAATGTGCTTAGGGACCTATTTGCAAATTATCTAATTTCAAGGGAAATTACCCTAACAACAAGGTAAACTCAATACAATGTGTTTGAGACCTCATATTCACCTATTTTCAATAGGTATATTTCCCAATTTTTGATATTTACCCTAAGTGTGATTTTTGGGTATTACACCAAAAGTCTCGTGAAGTGAAGGAGATATATATACAAGGATATATACAATTTCTTCCCACATCAACTCAAACGACATCTTAATATCAAGAGTGATGAGTAGCTATATCAACTACAAAATGTGATCAATAGCATATAAAAGTTTTTTCTTTTTTTACATTTTCAAGAACCGTATTATTTTGGGCAATTTATTTAGCAAGGACAACTTCTTTGTCCCTTTTGTTTTTGTCCCCCTAAGTGCATTACTGTGCATTGCAAATATTATCTATTAGAGTGGTCCAAATTAAGGCATCTTTGTTCGAGTGATCATTATAATTTTTTTCCAACTTTAGAATGGTTTCCAATATTAGTTTTTTATGTGCACAAGTGTTTGGCTTCTTTAGTGTATACGGGATCAATTGATTTAATTATCTTAATATTCAAGATGAAAAGTTTCTAATTTAGTATTGACAATATAAAACAATAAGCAGTATGAGGTTACAATCATAGAATCTGGTAGAATAATTTATCATAAATTCGATTAGCCGGGCGTGAGATACAACTTAATCCAAATAATTGTTGATATTGAAAAAGATATTTTAGGATGCTGGATATACTAAAAATTAATTAATTTAGAATATTGAGTATTACTGAAAAATATTTTAAGATGCGAAATACAACTTAATCCAAATAAATAAGAAAAATAAAAATTAATATAAAGAAAAAAGGTCCCTCATAACCAAAACGTTGCCGTTTTGAGGATGAGCATGCCTGCTCATTGAATCGATGTGCAGGCCATGCAGAACCTTTAAAAATGAGCATGTTGTTAAAATGGAAAAGTGTGGACGCTTTCACGCCAGCTAGTAAGCCTATCCAAATAATGGTATGATTCTTCACAACAAAAAGGATTTCATTTTTCATTTTTTTTTAAAAAGCTACTCACTCACTCACTACTTATTGCCTTTGATAAAAAAAAGAGGGGGGGGGGGTAAATATAATATTTGGTCTATAAGTTTGTCTATATTTTAGTTTTAGTTCCTCAAATTTCAAACCAACACATAAGTTTGTCTATATATATATATATATATATATATATATATATCCCGGTACCCACAAAGCCTATACTTTTGCTACTAGTGCCACTGGTTATTGCACCGGGTAAACGGAGCCATAGTCATAGTCAGAATCACTTGCATAATCTGCGGAAAGCAAGTGCTTCTTCTTTCTTATATTATAGGGAAGAAAGCAGTCAAAACAGCTCATAGACAAAAAGTTTCGCCAAAGCCAACCCAACTACCACCCATTCGATTACCGGGGGGAATGAATTCTATTACTTGATTGACATTGACAGATCTGTGTACCACACCGAACAAGCAATATGCCGATATGCTAATGCTGTATATAAGATTAGGTACCAGATTGGGGTAGACTCTCTCTGTATCATACTCCATGCTAACTCATTCAGTTAGGAAAGCCTTCTTTGTACAGACAGGAGTTAGATAAGCATGTAGCTTATGGCCTTATCCTATATATATCTAGATAAAAATGAACGAGGACTGTATAAAGAGGGCTTCATCCTTTCGCTTTTCAAAGTTTTTGATCCCCTCGCTCTTAACCTTTAGGTGACCGCAATAGCAAGTGTGTGTGTGTGTGTGTATATATATATATATATATGCTGCAAAAGAAAATTCCTGAAAAATCTTAAAAAGTGCCTTAAAATTATTCAATTACCCAGGTCTTTGCTTCTTCAGTTGTGCGAAACATGCTAAATGTCTTCTATTTTAGACATGATTGAAGATAGATTTGCACACAGTTAAAGATGAGTTGCATCCACTAAAATGAGTCGCAGATGAAAAAAGATGCACCTATTTAAGATGAGTTGCACCACTCAAGAAGAACTTGGATTCTTAAACAAATTTTAGATATTTTTAGGTAGGGGAATGCCTTAAGTTTCTTTCAAATTTTTATTTGTTACCTGTATAGTTTTTTCTCCCTATTAAATTTTTTAATTTCACTCTTTTAAGTTTTAATGCCGGTCTTTCCTATAACTTTGCTCAATTAGCATTGTTAGCCTCTAATACAGAAGTTCATTGTGCTAACAGAGTAAAATTAAATAATTAATAATAAGAAAAAAAACACACTGATGCCAAATTAAAAATTGAAGAAAACTATAGATACCTCAAAAATAATTTTCCCTTTAGGTAAGATATATTTCAATGGGTATGTTTCTGCAAATTTTTCTTTAATTAAAATACTTTACATATGCAAGTGCAAAAGGTTTTATGCTTCTCGTTATTTAAGCTTTTGTTTTTCTTCTTATGGGGACGAGTCCACTTACCACCTTGACTGATAAGTATATATTTTATAATTAAATAGGTGTATATTTTAGGTTATAAGTAGCTGGATTTATTAATATTATATACCTATTTAATCATCTTTTATAAACTTTTTCATCATTGAATCAAACTAGGATCAAAGAATAAATCGACATAAAATCTACTCATATCCTATTTTTATTGCGCAGAGATATTATATAAAAGAGAAGAGACAAAAAGCATATGGAGCTTGCAACCATAAATTAAATAAAAGGAATAAAGACGTGGACCCCACATGCTAAAGATTAAACTTGGATCCTAAGCTTGGTGATTAAACTTGGATCCTAAGCTTGGTGATTAATTAAGAGGAGGAGACCTAAATTATAAATAGGGGGCAGAAACACGCACAAGGGAGAGACGAAGGAAAGGATCGATCGAGAGACGCAGAACGAGAAGGAACAAAGAAGCAGGGGAGTAGCGACTGAGCGTTTCAGTTCCCTTCATCATCTCCACTAAGGACGGGAAGGATCAAAGGAGACGACGGAGAAGCTTTCTTTCCTCTCTCTCCTTATTCTTTGAACCTAAATTCTGATCTTTTTGTTATGGATTTTAGTATAGCCATGTGTGGCTAATTTTTCTTTTCAACCTAGAGGACCTATGAACTTGTTTGGGTTTTAGAGATTATTCCTATTAATTAGTTTTGCTTAATTTTATTTCAGTTTATTTAATCTTGTCTTTATTGTTACCGCTTATTGATTGGCCATCATTGAGCATGTTTTGGGGATTTAGGGTTGAACTTGGAAGAGTGAATCTTAAATTGACCTTGGGATTAAATAATGTGGAATTAGGTTTTAATCTAATTTACGTTGAATTAGATTTTAATCTAATTTGGGTCTAGGATAGGCATATACCTAGAAGCTCTGCATAATCAAATTAGAGTGCGCCCAATCTAAAACACATCTTATTTAGTTGTGTGAGACATTACATAATTAATTAAGGTAGGTATATAAATGGACCGGAAGACATTTATAGACATTAATACTCTAGATTAGCTGACTATGTTAAGTCAAAATTAGTTTAGTGGGGATAAAATCTAAAAAAACAAGGGATTAGTGACTCTAGGTTGATCGCTCGATTGTTGTGGTAGTTTGTTTATTTTAATTTTAGTTTTAATTTCTTTTCTCATAATTAAATTCACTTTGTTTTGCTCAACTTAAATGAGACTGTACAATTAATGCCTAATCAAGTTTGTGATACTAAGTCCTCGTGGAATGATACTTTTCTTATCACTTTATTACTTAATACGGCCCGTATACTTGTGGAGTTATAGGCTATAAAGTTTTGTCCTATCATTGACCAACAAGGTAATAAATTAAATGACATTTTGTGATGAACAGACAACTTACTTAAATAGTGGAACCGAACCATATTTTTATGATGTTCAATGTAAGTATCTTTTTATGAACGCTAGCTTTTACTTAATTTGGACCTTTTAAATTTATTTTTACCAAATTTCGATATTATTAATTCGAGAATATAAAATATCATATAATAGAAAAGTGTCTTTATATTTATGCCCAAAATTCACCCCCAAATTAAGTTTTACATTTAGGACAGAAGGTGGGGGGTTTTCCCAGTAAAAACTGGTGATCTCTCATCATGTGAATATTCTATTACCCATTCACCTTCAGACCTGTTCAGGGGTACTCCAGTAAAATTCCATGTTGTAGGAACAAACACAGACAAGATATAATCAGGTTCTTACTGATCTGGAAATTGAGTTCGTGTGCGGAATCCTTCAAGTGGGCGGCGGCTTCTGATTCAGCATCGTCCTCCTTATATAGGCTGGTTATTGGAGATTATGCGTCGGTGAGCGGTTTTTTCCAGATCCAGGTTCTCAACTCATTTTATTACAAGCTTGTGTTTTGCCCAGGAAGCGTTCTGGTGGTGCCTCTAGCATGTTATGACATTGGGTTGGGAACTAACCGGAATCTGGTTTGAAACATGATGACACTGGAAATAGTGCCAAAATGTGGGTGTTCGTGAAAGCTCAGTCTGTTAAAGGCATGTTCAGTATCATATGAATCAAGTAGCTGATGATGATTAAGCTATGATAAATAAAGACTCAACTCGCAGATTCATATAACCTTAGTAATTGAGTGTTGTGCTGTGCTAGTGTTATGTGATGAATAAATTATCAAATAAGTGTGCCTTGCTTGCGAGGTCTTGATCTACTACTTCGATATATGGAAGTGTTCTTATGTTTTATATATTCAGTATGCTTTAATAACTTATTAATAAATTTTAACGGTTTCGGACGTTTTATTTTGGGAGGAATGAAGCAAGAGTTAACAATAGGTTGGAAGATAAGATTTGTAATGATCTCATGCGGGAAAAGTTGGAGTAGCACCTATTAAGTAAAAAATGGTAGTAATAGAGCAGGATCTATTAGTTAATTGTAATACCCTGAAGTTCATATTTATCATAAATATTATATTTTGATAATTAAAACCTATTAAATTAAGGTGAATATGTGGTCTCAAAGTGTTGCAACATATTTCTTTTAAATTAGGGCATTTTCTCTAGGAATTAGGGTTAACCAAAGACCAAATGATACATATTAAAATGAGAGAGTATGTTGTCTCTAATTTATGTAATTTTATTTATTATAATTTGTAACATCCCAACTTTTCACAAGCAGTATAATTTTTTTTTTTGTCAAACATCATTTCAAAATCGTCAGAGTAGAGCAACAGAGCGATTGAGTAACTGATATGTATATATAAAATGCCGCAAGTCTGGCTGGTTACAACAGCGGTACAGAAACCACGTGGTTTAGAAGTATATAACAGAAGAAAGGCTTCCGCTGAACAACAAAAGGAATGCTTGCCTCTCTCCTCGGTCCTCGGTCCTCCGAAACCTAACGCTATGTTAAGAGCTGGGATCCAGCGCACCGGATCTCAGGTAACGGTTAACCTCATGTTTATGTACGCAAACAGCAGACGTTAACATTACTAACATCACTCTATCACAATCAATGTATATGTATTGCTCCCAAAGATGCGTACATATTGCTCCCAAGATAAAGACATATTGCTCCCAAAGATACGTACATATTGCTCCCAAAGATATAGACATATTCTCTAACCTCTATATGCACTCTACAACACCCATACATACATGCATACCATAAACATCAGAGTTAGTGTTACAAAGACGCGAACGTACCTTCGTTGACGGTAGACGGTACTTCCGTTGGAAATCGTATTTTTTACTAAACGCACGTTTTACGGAAAACAATAAACGTCCCTGTCGGACAAATGTGTAGAACGACAAAGAAATCGAGTTTCGACGTCCTATAAGAGTAATATCACTTTTATTAGTGATTTGGTACTATATCGGCGTTTTGGGTAAAAATTACCATTTTGCCCCTATACCCCTAATTGGCGAATTTCACCAAAGACTTCGTTACTTTGGCTCCGATTTTCCCAAAATTTTGCCAGAACTTCGACCCAATGATAATTTTCGAAATTCTAGACTAATATAGCCCTATCATATGATATCCTATCATGCTTGAAAAATTAAAGGTTATACTAGCAAGATTTACTCTAACTATTGAAAGAACTACAAAGCTTAAAGCTTGGTACCAAAAACTTACCCAGAGCTTCACTGTAATTTTTCCCATAGCTTCTCTCTCTAAAATCCTCTCTCTAGAATCGGTTTTGCTCTTCAAAATGGTGTGAGAAATGAAGAGGAAACTTGGCTATTTATAGAAGAAAATGTGACACTATTCACTACTTTTTCATATCGGATATCGACCGCCGGATCGCACTTTTCCACATGTCACGATCCTCACCGGGCCACTTGGCAGCTGACATCATCATTTAAAGCCATGATGTCATGGTGGTGATGTCATCTACTTGTTTGAGAAGTTTCCTACCGATAAGTTCTCGATCGGTGCTCGAATCGCGTAATCTCTGAGGAATCTCAAAATTCTGGATTTACAACTTTGAAGACAAGTTCTCACTTACTAGAAATGTCCAAGTTAACCTAAATTTTGGTTCCATATAGGGCTCCAACCGTCATCAAGTTCCTCGAAAACGTGTCCGTACGGTCCTAGGTTATGAAACGCATTTCGGAAACATCATCTTCTTCGAAAAATTCACCGATTCCAAATATGTCCAGATAAATTCAAACTCATTCCTAGATGTTGAGTTAGAATTTATTTTCTTCATATCCAAAATATGCCTATCTCGCATTTTTCCCTATTTCGTTTTATTAGGAAAATGCACTAACTACTTCTAATTAACTTCCTAAGAGGTCACTTGAAGGTAAAACTCACTGATCAATATTTTACCTTGAATTTGGAAATCTCATTCCTAGATCTCTAGATATGATCCGTTTCCTAATTCCTAAATTACTATTCACTATATTTAATTATAATATATTATATTACAAGTTGCAAAATAATATCTAGATATTATTTGCAAATTCTTATCCATCCCTTTCCAATTTTTCGGTTCAGCATATCTGATCCTTTTCTTTAATTTTATTTTTATTTAATTAATAATTAATTAATATTATATATAATAATTATTTAATAATTATTTTTATATAATTTTTACAAAATTTCCTATTGGTCCATACTTGTATTTAGGCCTAAAAATACCTAAACTTAACTATTTTTCTCCAAAATTCCCAATTAATTAGTAAACATGTTTTTACTAATTTTAAAACAAAAACCACTAATTTTTGAGCTTTACATAATTATTTCATAATTTTCTTTGCTCAGGCTTAAGTAATTAGCTCAATATTACTTAATTACTTTATTATCACTTGTTGATAATTTTCTTAATTAAGACACTCCTTTATCTTCAAACTTTTGCCTTAACATTAGAATTTCCATGCCTCATGCATTATTTTATAATTTACAAGGGTATTTTCCATAATTTTTCTAAGTCATTTATGTCCCTTAGGGCATTTTCGCCATTTTGGCACTTTGGCCCTTAAATTCCTAATTCAAATTTTGGGGTATTACATAATTCTTTGGAAATTTTTCCTTGGATTTTAATAAGTCAAAGTGGGTTTTCTAAACCTTCAATTAGGAATCATAAAATACCCTACAATTAATGTTATAACATCTAGTTTTAATATAATCAATGATAAGCTATAAGGGATTATGAGGATAATTATGGTGATTAAAGAATACTAAAAAACAATTGTGAGGAAATTGAATTTTTATTAATTGAATTTAGGACAATTTAAAATACCATAAAACATCATAATTAAGCATAGTCTTAATTTAATCATAAGAGATGATAGAGTGACCTGGAAATACTTATTCCAATTAAAGAAAATTATCAACAACTAATGGGCAATTAAATTTGCAAATATTAAAATATTTATATTAATTTTCGAAATTAATTAATTAATAATTAATAAGGCATGATTAAGAAATATATAGGATTAATTACATGAATTCCCTAACAAGTAAGCCTAATTGACCAACAAATTAAAGTATACATTAGGGATCATTAAGCAATGGATTAAGACACTAATCAAGCTTTACTAATCAACTTTGACAAGTCAAACAAAATCAAAGGCCAAGATTAAGTCTCATAAAGCAAGATCCTAAGGCCTAAATTAATTCTAGCATTTAAAAAAAAAGATTAATCCAAGTGAAAATCTATGAACCAATGAGGGATGAGTTCTAGAATAAAGTATAAAGCAAATTGAGAATGCTTGAAGGAGGGGAGGCCACATCAATATGGTAAGAAAAGTAGTGGAAAATAAAGGGGCCAACAAAGCAAAGGAAAAGTGAAGGAAAGATTTTGTGGAAGTTAAAATGGCCAATAAGGTTTGCAAAAAAGTGGAAGAGGATAAGAGAGCGAGAGGGGGGACGGTTGGGAGGAGTGAATGGTGAGGATGAGTGTTTCAAAAATTACCTTGATCCAATGGTTGAAATTGAAGATGAATTAGGTTAGAAATAATTGCCAAAATGCCATACCAAATTCCTATAAATAGGGGCCTTTGGTCTTCACAAAATCTCACACCAAAACAAGCTTTGTGATCTGCATATAAAGTGAAGTGAGAGAGGAGGAGGAGCATCTTGAAGGAGTTAGAGCATTGGTAAGTAAGTTCTTTAAGTTTGAGTTAGTTTCATAGATAGATGTTGTTTTGATCTTAAATATTCTAGAGTAATTTTATTTTCATGTTTTTATGGTTAGAAATAGATTTATTTCGAAAAAATGATGAAGGAAGTGATATAGCAAAATTTTTGGGAAAAAAAAAATTCAAAGTGACGAAGTTCTGGTGAAATTTTTCGGTTTTGTGATTTCTGGAGTCAGCTTCATTGAGGCAATTATTTTGTGTTCGAAATGATCTTTAAACATCATGAAATTTTTCATGAACAAATTAGACGTCCAGGGATTTTTAAATATATACAATATGTGGAAATATGAGTTCTGTGCATGGAGATAAAAATTCCTAAAGTTAGGCTACGTTTTTCTGGGAAAATTTTGGGCAGAGGTTGAAGAACATTAATATGGGAATGATATATTAAATATGGGTAAGAACCATTATTTTTCCTAAAAATTAGACATGATAAGGATTCCAAATAATTTTACGGAACCTCGTTTCGATTTTTATAGAATTATTTATGATTTTTCAAAGTTATGGAAAAATCTGGACAGAAGTGATGAACCAACGTTTTTACGAAAATAAGGGGATATTAAATAAAAATAAATTCACCAGGGGTAAAATGGTCATTAGTGGCCAAAATATCACTTAGGATATTATTTATGAAATAATAATGTGGATATACTGTTATAGGCGGTCCGAGAAAAATGGATTAGATTCAAAATTCCCAGTTTCCATATCTTTCACCATTGTTCTAGTTTTACTTCCAGAAAAATGTCTTAGATTTAAAATTTTGTTTCTCCTTGTACAGAACTCAAAATATTATAAATTTTATATATTTAGAAATCCCTGGATGTCTACTTTATTCATGAAAAAATTCATCATTTTAGGACTTTATTTGATACATAAAATAACGTCCTTAATCCGATTGACTCCAACAACCCAGTAGTTGGAAACTTTTACAATTTTGACATATTGATTCCAAAAATTATTTTCTAACATGTTTTTACCTCATTCAGCATTTTTCAATGCAATGGAGGCCTAAAAACATCTAAAGGAATTTACCTCTTAATTTTCTAGATTGAACTACAATTTTACTAAGAACTAAAAACTTAAACTCAAGAACCAAAGAACTCACCTTTGAAGAACCTTGCTCCTTCTCTTCCTCCTCTTCCAAATTCCACGTCTCACTCTCTCAATCTAAGGATCAGAGGTGTTTTTCTTTGTGTTGGTGTGAAGAATTGTGAAGAGATTGATGGCCTATTTATAGGGATACATCCGGTCGACATGCCTCCCTCTCTTGTGCATAGATTAAAGCGAAACTAGCCTGATATGTGTGAGTGGCAGACCGGTGGTATACTTGCAGACATCCTTCACGTGCTCCAGTCTAAACCCTGTTTCTTACTACAGTTCATCCTTCGCCAGGGAAACAAGGCAGTAGATTTACTTGCTGCAACTGCCAATAAGGGGGTGTGCTGGGTGGAAAGACCCTTACCCCCTTTGTCTACTGTTTTGGAGGATGATTTGAAGCACCTAAGGACTCCGTTGAGTCATCCCTCGGCGCACCACTGTCTTGTAGATCCTGGTTAATAAGTTCTCGTAGATTGTAAAACTTGAAAGTGAATCTTATTTGAATTAAAATGATATTGCAATTTGCAAAACTTAAATGAGCATGTAGTATCCAAAAATAGTCAAGTTTTTCTCAAATTATTACGTTTGCAGTTTAACTCATCACTTATAATAAATTCTTAGGTGTAGATACCTATAAAGATTGTTTTTTCGTTATATATATATATATATATATATATATATATATATATATATATATATATATATATATATATAAGTCTACTGTCATATGTCTACTAGTAATAGTTTTCATTTGTGATAGTATAAGCATGTGTGAGTAATTAAAGTGTTGATTGAGCAAAAAAATTAAAGTGTTGAGATTTTCATCCATAGTACCTTGTTTTGCAACTTTATTTCTTTATAATTTAATTATGATAATTTTATGCCTTAAATTTGGAATTTATTGTTTCAACCTTATTTCTTTAAAAAAATTTAAAAATAAAGTTTTTTAGTTAAGCGGGCCTAATGCCCGCAAGCCTAGCCCTGTCCTGGTAATATAAGGGTCAGGCCTAAACAGATTGGCCTGTTTAAGTCCGAGCCTGTGAAGGGCCGGTCCTTATTCCCAGCTCTACCTACGAGGTTAGCTTTGGAACAAATTATATAGAGTATTGTAAAATTTTGATTGATAAATCTTCAACTCGCTTTAATTTTCTTGATCTTCTAGTTTACAAGACTTTGTGCCTTTGCACTTCACAGGGTTCAAGAGCTAAGCTGTTTGATAAAGACGCCAAGCCTATAGCATGGCATCTCATCTCTCTCTCTCTCCTCACTCTTCATTTGACCCTACAACACACACATATGGGGCATAAAAAAATTGTGTCTTTTTATTAGTGGGATCCTCCGAAGCTAGTTTGAAACTTCCTCAGAGATCAAACATACCCAGCAAGCCGGAGAGTTATGGCATGCAAATGGATAGACCTTTTATTTATAATATATTTGGACATAATTAAGGTCTTATTGGGTGTTTTATTTATTTATTTTAGGCTTGTTTTGGATAACTATGCACAATATGGCTTATGGACTTCTTATTATCGGACAAGGAGTCGTAAGCCCAGATGAATTTTCTATAATATTTTCAAGTGTGAAATTGTTAAAGCTTCCGGAATAATTATGAGCAATTAAAGTCATTATTCTGTTTTGTTTTGTTTTTGTTTCTGTTTTTTTTTTTTTTTGAAAGGTCATGGTTAGGCTCACTTTGGGTGCTAGTAGGCCCAAATTCTAGTTAGACAGGCAACCCCACTTGCAGGGCCCAGATTCATTTTTTTATTATCTAAAAATAATTAAAAAAATATAAATGATGTTGAATAATGATGACAAAAGCTTAATAAATTAAATTTACGGTTGCCTTAGCTTATGTTATTTCAGATTTAGTTTTCTCTTTGTCATCATATATATTATTATCATTTAGTCCATAATGATTAGCAAGAAAATATATACATTTTGTTAAGTCAAAGATTGATCTACTTGGTGAGAAATTAACCCTTACTTTATAGGGAAAATCTTTTTAAGGTACCAAGGGAATAAGAAAATGTCATAAAAATCCCATACAAAGTTCTTATTTGTGAGTTGGCTTGAATCTATTCTTATCGTACACTAAGAAAAAACAGTTCATTAAAACTAATATCTGTATACACTAATAAAACATTAATAAATATATATTATAGTTAATCTAATATGTATAAGGAAAAAAATTTGGCTAGAGATTTTTTTTTTTTTTTGGGTTTATTTATTGGACAAGGCTATATATACATGCTTTTCCCCTGGCACAAAATAAATAATAACTAATTTTTTATAAATATTTAATTTTTTGACAATTAAATCCTATAAAAATGTGTCAAAAAGATATATAAAGGAAAAAATTTCTGGGAGTTGAGTAAAATATATGGAAAAAATTTACAAAAATAAAAAAGTACAAAATTTGGTGCTTGATTACATGATGATTAAAGAACTGGACTCGGCTGGACGGGACAAACTGTTGGTTGGGTTTGCTTACACAGCTCGTTGAAAACTACTCCCACTAATTCTTATTATAAGGCACCAACTAATAAGTTTATTTGGTCATTTTTATAAGGTAATTGCTTGTTCCCAATTAGCATTGATTATTTTTTTCCATGTCTGCCCCTAGTTAATAAGGTTAATAGGTGAGAGTAATAATTAATATAATATTAGAGTTTAGTGCAATTAATAGGGATAATATTGGAAATTACTTAGATTCTAGGACAACTTTATTGTCTTTAACTACTTTTATTGGTTTGTGAGAAAAATTAGTTGGTGCGTTATAATAAAGACCAGAGGAGTAGAAATTTGTTTCCTTGATTGAGTTATATTTGAGCCCCGATTAAGCCAGCTGTCAAAAGTAGATTGAGAATTGAAATAACTTTTACTCCTCATGTTTTTAATATAAGATATATTTAAAGAGTTCATCTTAACCCTAAATATTAAGCATAATTTTTTTCTTTGTCAATATTTTCCTAATTTATCCCTATTGATGCTTGATTAACAATAATCAAGAAGGAGAGAGGAAATTAAAGAATTAAGGAAGATAATAAGGGTGCTTTAGAAAATACATATCATATTAATAAACTCAGTCAACTTTCTTAATTTAATCAAATTAGCTAAATATGTCTTATATTAAAGAAAATAAGTACAAAACTACACCCTTTTTTAGGTTTGAGCAAAAACAAAAAACAAAAAAAGAAAATGTATGTGTGTCTTGATAATCTTTAAGATAAGAAGGTTGGGAGGGCCTACGTAGTGGGTTTGTCCAAGAGCATATGTGGTCCAATGTTATGGGGTCAAGTGACAGTATGGTATGGGAGAAGAGAGTCTGGTTTTTATACAACAATCTAATATTTTTTTTACTCATTAATATAAGATTCATTTTATAATTCAATTTCTTTATTAAAATAAATCTTATATTAAAGACTGAATGTAATATATCTTTATATCATCTTATCATATTTAAGTATTGTCAACCTTAATTAAAAAGCTCTATCATCAAATAAGGCGTAAGAAATAAAAAAAAAGACTTCAAGATTCTGACAATTTCAGAAAAGGTCCCAGGGCCTTTTTTGGGATTTTCAGAATTTTGGGTGAATTGTTAACGGGGCTGATATAATTGTTAACGGGGTACTGGTATAGTTGTTAAAGGTATTGATTTAGTTGTTAGTAAAAGTGTTGTTAACGGAGCTAATTTAGTTGTTAAAAACCTACCCGTTAACAACTATATCAGTCCCGTTAACAACTCACCCAAGATTTTTAGGGCCTTTTTTTGTAATTTCTCTTATTAAAAGAGCCTTGAAATGAATTTTTGCCTATTTTATGTGTGTGTGTGTGTGGGGGGTATATATGTAATGTGGTGCGGCGCAGTGGTATGGGCGGTTCAAATTAAAGTTAGGTATGGAGGCAAGTGATATAGAGGTATGGGAAGGGATAGAGTTTATGGAAGGGACATAACTTTGGAGATAAAGATAAGATGTTGGGATCATCACTTGATATATACAAAAGGGACATGGGTCCCACATACCCTTAAGGGATACAATCACATGCCTCTGCGGGCTTAATAATATGGGTCCCTCCTTTCCTCAATGCTAGACAGCTTTATATAATTACCTACATCTTCATCTTCATTGGAATTTGTTTGTTTATTTTATATGCTTTGTTCTCTTCATCTATTACTGCTTTTTCGGGTCTGAAATATTGGGTGTGATTTAAAAGAAATTCTTAGTCTATCATCATGTAAATCTCACATCTTTTTACCAGCATATAAATCACACATTTGATCATTAATAATTTTCTTACTAAATAGGACTCATAATAATTTACTTGGAAAGGATTTATTTCAAATTTAATGTAGTGTTTATCTATATTATTAAATATAGATAAAATTAAAAAAATCATTTTCAGATAATTAAAGTCAATGAGTCAACTAATTTTTTTTTTTTTTAAACAAAAACAAAAATTCTGGTGAGGTAAGTAAAGGTGACTTACCAAATGGGCTGGGAGTAATAATTTCTTATGTTTTTTTAAAAACCTCTATCATGTTAAAAAAAAAAAAAAAATCATGGAAGATAGACATATATCATTATTAAGAACGCTAATTTAATTTCTTCATTTATTGAAATTCATATACATCAATTCTCTAGCTTTCCCATTTGGGTTTTACCTCTTTTTTTTTATATAGTTTTTTCATATATACTAAAGAATTGAACAACATATTTTAATTTAAAAAATATTGAGGTATTGTACAAAAAAAATATATATAAAGGAAAAAAAATTTCTGGGAGTTGAATAAAATATATGGAAAAATTTACAAAAATAAAAAGTACAAAATTTGGTGCTTGATTACATGTCAAAAGTAGATTGAGAATTGAAATAACTTGTACTCCTCATGTTCTTAATATTTGAAGAGTTCATCTTAATCCTAAATATTAAACATAATTTTATTATTTGTTAATATTTTCCTAATTTAACCCTGTTGATGCTCGATTAACAATAATCAAGGAGGAGCGAGCGAATTAAGGAAGATAACAAGAATGTTTTAAAAAATACATGTTATTTTAATAAATTCAGCTAACTTTTTTAATCTAATCAAATTAGATAAATATGTCTTATATTAAAGAAAATGAGTACAAAACTACACCCTTTTTTAGGTTTAAGCAAAACAACAAAAGAAAATGTACACACATGTCTTGATAATCTTTAAGATAAGAAGGTTGGGAGGGTCTACGTAGTGGGTTTGTCCTAGAGCACATGTGGTCCAATGTCATGGAGTCAAGTGACACTATGGTATGGGAGAAGAGACTCTTGTTTTTATACAACAATCTAATATTCCTTTTGGTCATTAATATAAGACTCATTTTATAATTCAATTTTTTTTTATTAAAATAGATCTTATTTTAAAGACCAAGTGTAATATATCTTTATATCATCTTACCATGTTTAAGTATTGTCAGCCTTAATTAAGAAACTCTATCATCAGATCAGGCGTAAAAAATAAGTTTTGACATATTGATAACTGATGAAGAGACTTTTTAAGTGAGTAATTCTGATCTCCAATTTTATTGTCCACACTTTTTATATATTCAAGAATTTAACAAAATATTTTTAATTCATAAATATTAAATTATTGATTACATCTAAGTATATCCTGTCCTTCATAATAATATAGTACGATATTTTTCAATTTAGAACTAGGCATTCTCGTGTTTACATTTGAATGCAACAATATTAAGCCTACCAAATCATGTTTATTTTCATTTTTGTGGTCTATTCCTTCATTCAAATATTATATTTCTTGTAAGAAAATGCAAAATAAGCAAAGATACTTTTACTTAGGAAAGTGTACAAGGTTTGAATTAAATCTTAATTATCAATATGCAGTAAAGAGATAGAGTCCTTTTGCAACCCACCAACAGCTAAATTATATAGATTACTTGGATTCCATGCATTTACACTAAGATACTGACAGTGATTGTGAGAGAGTATATTAATTATCGTCCACAATATTTCAATTCTATTTCATGTCTCTTTCCAATCAAATAAGAAACCAACAGACATGAAAGCAATATACACAGATTATTAATTAATATATATAAGTGGCACGAGGTTATTTGTCTCACTGTAAAATAGTTTCGGAAGCTTAATTATAATAATTCAACTTTAATTTGCCGACATAAACATGATGAGACACATCGCTTTGGACATGTTCGGTTCTTGTTTATAATTTATAATCTTAAGATGTTCTTAATTCATTGGATGTATGTATATGCATGATTTGGTTTTTCTTTATTGTGCCTTTTTTATGATGTTGACCTTTTTCCATTTGATTAATTAGTTTACTGTTGTTCAAGATTAACAATTAACCATTGGTCCTTTTTGACTTTCAAAGTAATTGAGACTTCTTCATCTCCTAATTAACGCAATTACATCTTCTGTTTTTATTTTTTTTTAAAAAGAAGAAGCTATTTTCAAATATAGTTTTAGATCAAAGTTTAATTTAATTACTTATAATATTTCTTAGATAAAATCATTTTATAACTTGAAGCCCAATATATTGCACATACCGTTTGTAGAGAAAACTACAAGAATTAATTAAGTCTAGAAAGAATCTCAATTAATTCTAAAATTTTAATTCTTGTTTGCTGTAGTCAATATGACCAATTTTGTAAGCTTTTATTAACAGCTTGTCATACACGCATGTGATGCCGAGCTTGTAATCTCTGAGACTCTGACCATATATCTAATGAGATTGTATATGTTTCGCTATTAATTAATAATTATTTTATATCAGAAAAATGTCATATCACTAAGGAACATGCATTAAAGTAAAGCTTTTAGGAAAGGAAAAAAGTTCAAGAAATAGGGTGAAAATGACATTAGAAAGGAAAATCATGCTATAAAATTTATCAGGAAAACTGTACTCAGCACTCACTTCAAGAAGTCCCATATTATAAAATGATACTATGCATATATTGTGTCTTCAATGTAATCTCTGCATATAATAAACTCTCGGAATATCAAAGTCTTACAAGCTCTTGCTTTCCAATTACATATACATACATACGTATACATATATATGTGTGTGTATACGTGTGTGTGTGTGTACGTGTGTGTACGTGTATGTGTGTGTATATATAACCCTTTGAGGCAACTAAAGTTTATTGAATTAAAGGCAACTTCAAATTCAATACTAGATGGAAGTCCGCTTCATACATAAAGCCTATATGAGACGCAATATTGTTACAATTTGGGAAAATATGGCGTGCAATAACTTCTGTTTATATGCCTTGTTATACACAACAACAAATAGTCTTATCCCACTCATTTGGTGGGGTTAACTAAATGAATCATAGGCTATTGTATTCTATCATCAATCAAATTTTTGAAAATAGTGTTAACAAGCATGTCTCGTTCAATAATTTTGTTGAGAATTCTCTTTTTCTATTACTTTTTGAAGACTTCATAAAGTCGATCTAATCTACCTTCTTCACAGGTGCCTCTACTCTTTCACAAGTTCCATTTCATTTGTAATTTAATTTTAAGAATCAAGCAATCATAAAAATCCAGAATAAAGCGTGTCAGCATGGGCAAACATGGACTTGTACATGAATTATCGCCCTACATATATATGTAAAAAGGCCAATGAAAGATTCCCCATCTTTCAAATCTCTACCTTAAGAGTAACAATGGATGACAGGAAAAGAAAGCAAGGTGGAAGCCAAATTTTCGGGGTTGGTCCCCCATTTTCCGTACCCAATCAAGAAAAAGGTTTTGGAAGGATTGTGCAACATGGAGGTGTGACTATTGCAGCACTTTGGCTTTTACTTTGCAAGTAAGGCACTTCCTCATTTTTGGAATTCTTTTGCTTATATCATCAGCACCATATAATTAATAATATCACTCACCTTGAGATCGATTCTATGTGTTTGTGTACTTATAATTCTCTATATATACATAATAGCACAATGATTCGATCACAAACTTCATGAGAACTAAGAAGGACTTGCATGAAGAGGTAGAGAGTGTAGTGCAGCCAAGGATGACTTGCCGGAGCTCTCTCTCTCTCTCTCTATATATATTGCTTGTAATTAGCGCATGGCCGGCAAGTTGTCTTTGGCTATGTTAGGCTCTCTTCCGTCTCATGTAAGTACAAATCATTAGGCTGAGCTGAATTATTTTTAGTCATCAGAGATTCAAAAATCCAAGCCTTCTTCCGAGGTAAAGAGAGATCGTATAGTACAGTTTCTGATCAGTGTTATTTATTGGACTACGTGTTGATGAATAATGTTTTTCAATTTTCATTTTGGTGCGGCAGGTTTTTCTTTCTGTAATGGCAGATCAGGTTTGATTCATAGGGAAACATTTCAGTTTAAGAGGTCTGGGTTTTATCAAAACATATGATGTCATCCTATGTGTTATCCCGGCCAACTGGTGTCCAAGATGACATCATATCCTAAGTGGTGTACAACATAAGCCTTTCAGGTTGACATCCTATATGATTTCGATGACAATCAAGTCATATATGGCAACTTATGTGGCATCCAACATGATACACCCAAGATGCCACATATGCTGCAATGTATGACTTGATTCCCATGTAGGATGTCAACTTGAATACCACTTAGGATGCGGGTAAGTCGTATCAAATTGGTTTAAGCTATTTTGATAGAAAGACAAACCTAATACACACCCCTAGTTCATTCATAATTTCAACAACTATGAGGCCCCAAGGAAATGACTTAATTACCAAGAAGTCCCAATGACAACTAAAGAGCAGGCAATGACAAGTTTCAGAGTAAGAAATGACAATACATTACTTGTCATTAGGATTCCTCAGTAATTAAGTTCCTTACTTACTTAGGACCTACCTCATTGTAATTCTCCCTTAAATATATTCCGTAGGACCTCATAGTAATTCCCCATATAGATGTGCGAGGAAGTTGCTAAGACATGTTGCATATCATTTGAAAGCTGATTTTTTGACTGATCTTGTGAGGACTGAAGAATATTGAAAATGTGTTTGTGGGAATGAAAATGGACAAAAGTGAGAACGTTGTCAATTTGAATAGGTTTTGGTTTGGTTGTGTGAGAAGTGAACAAAACCATGTGCGAGAGAAACAGCATGTTAACCTTTTCGTACATGACAACTCTTATTCACTCCCTAGTGGACCAACCTTTTCTCTCAACTTGCCTTCTTTTTCATTCCCATCATCCCATTATGGGTCTACACAAACACGATCCTTTCATAAGGAATCAATTTCAGCGCCTTTAACTTTTCGTCTCCATTTTTCTTAATTTAATTTTGGATTGGTTAGATCAAATTTTGACGGTCTAAATATATTTATTTATTATCATTCAATTTAATAATATTAGACCAGAAGATAACAGAGGGAACATGGAATCTTTCCAGATTTTCTCGCATACATATATTTTGGGAATACCTTGCTTGAGATTAGCCAATTCTGGACACAAAAAGGAGTCTTGTGGGCTGGCTGAATACGAACCATGTGTTCAGTTAGAACTGTTGTAACTAATAGGACATGTCACTGATGCTATCGTTGCAATTGAGAGGACACGTTACAACTACACATGGCATGCACTGATGAGATCTCATGTCCTATATAATGTACTGCTAATCACTCAATAAACTTAGAGATTTGGAGCTTAAATATATTCTCTCTTCTTCTAAATCCTGGTTTCTAGCTCTGAAGCTTCTTAGCGAGTGCTTTGTTGAAGATTAAGTGGTCACATAAATTTTGAAACTGATTTGCTACCAAGTGGCCCTTTATATTGTCTGCCAACTACCTCATTCAAATCAAGGCTCAATGCTGATACGAGTCTTATGTGGAGGAGCCTCACATGAGAAGTTCAGTTTGATTGACGAGAGGTTGAGGGAAGTATCGTAGAGTGAAGAATAAATTAAAGATACATTGTTATAAGTTTACATCGAGAAAACTCACATGAGAAGTGGCCTATATAAGTCTAATAATTGTCACAACATACATAAAGAAATGAGTTCTTTCTATGCACTTGTATTCATAAGAGACACTTGGAGATTATTGCATTTAATTGGAAAGAATAGTAATTTAACAGCTATGTTTTATTTTGATCATATATATATAGGGATAAGGTGCAATTTCACCAACAATTTTTTTCCCAAGGAGCGTCTTAGACAAATAAGTTTTGGAAGAAATAAAAATATTAATAAATAATTTAAAATGTTGCAAATTCATCAAAGCCGTTGAATTTCATCAAATATCTGTTAGGTTTTACTTTAAATTGGCCTTGGTGAATCTAACGGACGTATGATGAAATTTAACAGTATTGGTGAATCTACACCATTTTAAATTGTTTATTAGTATTTTTGCTCATTCCAAAACTTAGTTGTGTCAGATGATCATCGGGAAAAACTTTCTTAGTAAAATTACATCTTAACCCATGATCATATATCGGATGGCTAGTCAAGAAGACAATCTAAATCGAGTAAATATTTACTCTACTATATGAAATACCAAATGGATTAATCAAATAAATTGCTTTCCAGCACAAAACGATAATGAATTAATGAAAATAAATTCAACTTTTTTTTTTTTTGTTAAGATATGAAAGAAATACTATTATTCGTCTCAATTTTAAATAAACTTACGTCAAAATAATACTATATATGAAAACACATCACTACGGTAACTGTGAACTAATCAACAAATAACTATGAAAGATAACAAAAAAGCACAAGTTAAAATTCTACCAAAAAATCAACATGAAAATTATTGGTCTTAGTTTAATTTTCATAATTGGTTTCTTAGAGCTGAGATATAAAAATAGATTAAAGAAGCGAAGCGTAGGGAAACTAGAAAACGAGCGGCAAGTTCAGTAACAGTGCCTTATAATAACTTTAAGCATCTTAGTGTGTAAAGAATATCTCTAATGGCGGCTTAATTTATTGCATTTCGTTACCACCAGAAATATTATCATCATTTCAAAAAGAAAGAAAGAAATATTAATCATTATTCGTTAAATTAGTAAATATTAAGCACTAATAGTTAATTACATAATATTTTTACTTAAATATATGTGTGTGCCTGAATGTAAGTATGTATTCCTTATATAGCTAGTATAATCTTATCCAAGATTGCTAAACTCGGGACTTTAAGTAAACTCAGGATAAGAACATAAACTCATGTCATAAACTTTTATGAGTTTACTTTTATTAATAAATATTTATTAAAAGTATATAATTAAATAATAAAATGGAAATGGAAATAACTCAATTTAAATATATTTTAAATATGAATATATAATTGAAATTAAATCTATCTACATTCATAATTTATCATATTCAACGAACAAATTTTTATGAAATTCATATATAATACAATTGAACATGATCTAATAGAAAAAATTAGCATGAGTTTAAGTAAAAACGGTGAAATTGGCACGTGAACTCGCAATTTCAACCGAGTTTATAGCTATTACAAGTTTAAGAGTGACTCGACACAATTTTATAAGCTAGAGAAATGTAATAACAATAAATTTAGAGAGTCAACTCGCGAGTTCGACAACAATAATTTTATCTAACTTGACCCAACCAAATTTTCCTTCAAATTCAAAGATAATGTTGATGTATAGTATAGTTCACATGCATTTCCATTCAATTAAATGTATTTTTCTAGTAAAATAATATGCAGATAAAAACCTGACAGCAGGAGATTAACGTATGATTATTGAAGTATATGTTTCTTGAGGGGTTTTTTTTTTTTTTTACAACAAGTTTCTTTAGGATTAAATTGTCTGCTTATAATTGTCAATTACTCGTAATATATAATAATATATAGGTAGATTAATTAAAGCCTAGGGTTATAGGGTAAGGGTAGAGAAGGGGGGTGTCTCTAATTAAACTTTGCCAACGCACACATGGTTCGATATATTCGATGCTAATCTTCAATCAATAAATTAAAATCGTAAAAAGATATTCAAATCCATGCATGATTTGATTTTTTTTTTTTTTTTCACTTTGCTTTTGAGGATATTTTTGTTGACTGTATTGCCATTCAATTGGACGACAGCTGCCAAACATGAGTAATTATTTATAACCATGCTTCCTTTGAATTTGTCTATCATGCACGTTGAAATGAACTTTATATACTGTCATCCCATGTTCCACGCTTTAGCTTTTCTTCTAAAAGAAAAAAGAAAAGAAAAGAAAAAAAGATTTACCTCCTTCGTAAATTTTCTTTAATAATCATTAGTGGTTTTCAAAATTAGATTAATTTGAGCAATAATCTAATAAATCGATGGAATGTTTTTTAAAAAATAAGAGTAAATACCTTTTCTGGTCTCTGACAAAAAACACGGACCCCATTTTGGTCCCTGACAAAAAAAAAACGACCATTGTTCGTCCTTTTTATGGGACTAAAAATGACATTTTAGAAATTTGTGAGGGATCAAAATGTCAACCAATCGACCATTATTCGTCCTTTTTATGGACTAAAAATGACTTTTTTTTTCAGGGATCAAAATGGGATCCGTGTTTTTTGTCAGGGACCAGAAAGAGTATTTACTCAAAAATGAACCAATTAAATTCAATCAAATGTAAGAACTAATTAAACGCGACAAATGTATTTTTCTTGGTGACTATAATGCATATGGTTTAGAATAACGACGATATATTTGGTTGTGTAGGAACTAAATCGAGATGAAAACAAGCTAGAAATCAAATTAAATGGGGAAAATTTTAATTGGTTTGTTTTGTTGATTTGCTTTGCAAAGCACTCAATGTGTTGCTATAGGTTTTGGTTCTTCAAGAGACAAAACGATCTAGGTTTTATTCAATTATACAAACCAGTTGTGTTTTAAATAGAATGAAACTTGAGGGAGTAAAACCAAAAAAGGTAAATTTGAGGGACTAAAAATTGTGCGGAATCATAAAAATATCCTATCCATATATCCTAGTTACAACATGCACACTGTCATAAGTTACATATAACATTTTAAAGAACTAATAACATGAACACACTGAATGGTATAAAGGTATTCAAAGCTGATTAATCAATGAAATTATTATTTGAATAAAAATACATTTATATATCCCATTTCATCCAGAAGTCTTTCAACCATAAAAGAAGTAATGAAAAATATATATATATAAAATCAAATAGGTTAGTTGAACATGTTTAATCCAAAAAGCAATTGATATATATACATATATATTTTTTGAAATGCTTTGGACGTTTTGATTACGAAAAGTGGAAGTTAGAGCCCAGTTGCGAAACATTAAAAAAAGGACATGTCCTATCAATCAACAAGTAACATGCATTAAAATAATGATCTTTTAAAAAGTGAGATCTTGTGGGAATAAAGCACAAATAAATGAAGAAAAAAAAGTTGAAGAAATCATATGAAAATGACGTCAAAAGGGAACATCACGATATAAATTTTATCCACAAACTCATATAACTATTAAACCCTCTTTGATGCTTCATTGATCGAATTGATTTTATTTTTAGATAAGTCATCATGAACTCTTATCCTCTATTTATTTAAAAATTATTTGATAACAAGACTATGTAAAACAACATTTACACATAAGTTATATTCTTTGCTAATAGTTTAGTTTCAACTGGCATTTAAACTTTGTAAAGCTATAACATTACAAATTTCGATTCCCAGCTAATAACAATGAAACAATTGATTCATAAATCCTTATATTTCTACTTGATTATGAAACAGGTCCCTATATTTTTGTTGGGGTTCTTACACTTGCCGCAGTTATGGGCATTAGCCCCTATACTCATAGTTTAATGATCAAGACTTATGTGATACTTACTAAATGATATATAAGTTACCAAAAATAAAATGAGGTTTTTTCTTAAAAAATAAAATAAAATGATGGAATTAAATTAATTTATTCTTAACATAAAAATAAAAAATTACTATGTTCATAACTGTCTCTTTATATCTATATATAATCCGTAATTTGATTAATTTTGATTTTATTTAGATCTATGTAGCAAAATCAATCCATGTTGATGAGTGAGTTTTATATCATTGCTCTTACAAATTAACAAATTATGAGTATAGTGACTAATACCTATAATTGAGGAAACTATAAAGACCCAATAAAAAAGGTTACTAGAACTTAATTAAAAATAAGGTGAAATTTTAAACCCAAAAAATGGTGAAATTAATAGAAACCTGCATATTAAATAATATACTCTAGCCCTCTCTAAACAATAATATCATCGTTCTTTTTATTCCTTCCCACAGTAGGAAAATGTACTGGCTTACGGGTTGAAGCCATATGCTCCTCTAATAATATTATATATATATATTGGCTTTGAATAGAAAAAATTATCACTTGTGTCCACGAAAGATTCTTGCGAATCATCAATGCTGAGAATAGGTATGGATGACAGAAAAATAGAAATTGGGGGGCCCTAATTTTGTGGGGTTGTTCCCCAATCTATGATACCCAATCAAGTAAGGAATCTGGAAGGACAAGGAAACAACTAGGTCCGCATTCGGTGCTCATTAAAATGATAAGCACCCAATTTCTCATCATTACTTGATGAGATCTCAACTATTTAAATTTAATCTCAACTATCCAAATTTAAAATTTTTGATTTTCTAAATAATAAATTCTTTTTTATGAGAAGTGATAGTTATAAGATTATCTTTATAGAAATTAAATAACATTAAATTTGAACCGTCCAAAATCAATCAAATGATGTACATGAGCGATGAAAACATTTTTGTTCATCAATTTGATGAGCACAAAATGTGCCTCCGGAATTAAGGCGGTGTGAAATACACACACACATCTACACATAGGCGGATGCAGGTTCAAGACTTGGGGGCAAGTGCCCCCCCCCTAAAATGACGTTTTTCTAAAAAAAGAAGAAAAAAAAGGGTTAAATCCAAATGCTAGAGAATCCTTTCGCATTGCAGAATCAAATAGCCAGCTTCTCTGAATCAAACTTTCGCCATTTGTTTAATACCTTATATTGAAAAAGATGTATTTGATAGCATTGATAATAGGACAACTACGATGAAATTCCAAAAAATAAGGTTTAGAAGGATGATATTGTAATTATTTTTATTGTAATATACTTTTGTTATTAAAATATATGTGCTTGAACTTATTTAGTGCCCAACCTTGCTATTTTTAACAACACTTTTGTTATTTCTAACCGTACTTAGCCTTGTTTTTCCCTTTATATTCTTTTGTTTTTTTAATGTATTTAAAACTTTCCTCTAAAAAAAAAAATTCGGAGTCACTGCCCCCGAACCCCCAAGTCTCCCTGCAAATTGTGCCCCCCTTCCGTAAATTTCTGGATCCGCCCCTGCATCTACTTATATGTGTGTGTACATATACATATAGATAAACATATATGTACTGTATATATACATATATGTACATCTATATGTATATGTATACACACATATATGTATATGTGTGTATCTCTCTGGCTTTTGGTTGGGCCACTTCCCATAATAAGTCCCACCTCACGAATATATATCTATCTCTGTAATCCACCTTTATTTTACATAATCACTAATCTAGCTGGAGATCCGATTCCCTTTATATATCTATCAACTTGTGATCCTAATTCTCTTCCTTCTCCCCTCTCTCTCTCTCTCTCTCTCTCTACATAGTCACACACAGACAAATATACACACTACACAAGCTGTGAGATTGCGGCAAATAGCCTAAAAGGGACTTGCATGAAGTGGAGGAGAGTGTAATGCAGCCAAGAATGACTTGCCGGAGATACATACATATATATATAACAGCCATTTATATTTAACAATATTGCCGGCAAGTTTTTTCTTGGCTATATTAGGCTCTCTTCTTTCTCATGTCAGTTCCACCGTTAGGCTGATCTCTAGCTATGATCTTCCTTCTGCATATAGAGGTAAAGGAAATTTTGTTGGAGCTTTTGATCTTTATATACTTGTCATTTCATTTCCTACTATATATATGGATCATATCCATTTGTGAGTGTGTGTAATTGGATTTTTTTTATACTATCATCTGGTATCTGGTTTGTGGTTCGGGGTTGTCTCTCCCACCTCAAGTGTCTCTTCTGGGACTCAAATTCGAGGCCCTGAGGATCTAGTGGGGCCTTACACCGTTAAACTAACTTTGTGTATGTGTAGGTTGTGTAATTTGATATTGTACTGTTTAAGTTTACATAAAGATTTTTGATTGGAAGATCCGGAACAAAACATATTGATTCCAATTTGTTTTGTATATGTTGTATATGTTTTTGTTAACAATAGAGATGTTTCAACTGAAGAATATAGAAGCTTTTTGTCAAAGTGAACAAATTAAATTTTGCTTTTTGTCAAAGTGAATTATGGTGGTTGAGATAGATTTGTCTGAGAAGACTGTCCATTCCCATGTGCGTGCGCAGGAACATATAAAATTAATTTTAATTTCCTAACATTTCATTTAAAGCAGTCAAATAAAATCTAACAATTAAAATGTCACATACACGCATCTCTCGCACATAGAAAATCTGGATACTTCAATTAAAATATCTGGCCTTTCAAACTCCAGAGTGAGCCAACCTTTAACATGTCTGCTTCTTCTTTTTGACCTTCCCAATGCATTTTAAAAAGTAATGTTATTCATTAGTTATAAATAATATGGCTTAAAAATATAGAGTTGGTCTAGCGGTGTAAAGCTCCACTAAATCTTTGAGTCTTGAGTTAGAGTCTTAGAAGAAACACCTAGGAGGGGCAGCCACGAGCCTCGAAAAGAATACCTGATGATAATATAAAAAAGCATAAATACTACGGCTTATTATATATATATATATATTTATTTATTTATATATTTATATTTATTTATTTATTCAGACGGATAAACACTAATGGCATGAAGTTATAAGAGGAATCAAATTTCCAACTTCCTGCTTATGGGAGCTTTCATGTTTTAAAGATGCTTTTCACCTTGCCTTTACTGTTCCTTCTTAAAATGAAAAAAAAAAAAAACAAACAAACAAAAGGCACCTCATTTAAAGTTTTAAGATCAGATACTACACTTGATCTTAGCCAAAAGGCCTAGAAAAATATATAAACCTCATTTGGTATTCATAGTTTTATAATTTTCGGTAAGTTGCTGTACTCGTCCTCGTCGCTTCCATTCTTGGTCTTCGTTTATCAGTTTAAGTTTTTTTTTTTTTTCTAAATAATTCTTGAACAAGTAATTTTCCTTCCTAGTTTACTTCTTCAACGTTTACATAGTCATTTTTAAGTTTCAAAAATGTAAAAAAAAAAAAAAAAAAAGACGAGACAATCAATATTTAATCATGCACCAATTTTTTTTTGCAATTTTTTATTATTTAAATTTTTTTCATATATTTTATTGAAGATTTTAAAAAAAAAAAAAAACAATCAGATTATTATTTAATTTTTGCAAGGGAATAGGATATATAGCTAGCCTAACAATTTTCCATACACATCTTAGATTGAGTAAATATAATACATCTTTATTAGTTTTCTATCAGTTTATACATATGACAAGACATAGGAACAAATTATCTTGCTAATAATTATGGTGTAAATGACACACACACACACATATATATATATATATATGACCATAAAGAGAAAACTAAGACTGAAATAGCATAGTAGGATTTTATAATGTTTATTTTGTTTTTTTCATCATGCATGTTTCAAATTCAACATCATTTATCCCTTTTAAAAAAAAAAAATTATATGGAAAAAATGAATATGAGCTCGGCAAGTGTTGTCGCCTGCCTAACAAGAATCTGGGCCTACTTGTTTTGCACAAATCAAGATTTGGAATTAAAACAGTACTCAAAGGGAGCCTAATTAGTTACCTTTCACCAGAAACCAACAAAAAAGAACAGAGAGCTTAATTTTTCAGACTTAGCCCAGAAGCTCTATAACAGTTTCACCCTTTAAAATTATAGAAAATTCATCTATGCGTATGAATACAATTTTGCACTTCACGATAAATATAGTCTGTTTCGTTATTTTAAGCAATTATTCTATTTTAGGTAATCAAGAACTTATTATTCTTAATTCTTGGGTTCAAGAGTTCCTATATAATTTAAGCAACACAATGAAAAGCTTTTTCTATTCTTCTATTAACTGATTTATCTATAGGATTCCATTCAACCCATGGTTAGGAACTAATGATTGGTTTTGTCTATAAAGATTTGGGATTTTCTCATAATGATCAAATTATACGACTCCTTATCTAATAATAATAACTCCAACCAATGGCCTTATAGCCTAGTGACGTCAAGACTCTCCTGTAGTGGAAAGTGGCTGGTTCGATCCAGCTTGTAATCTCATGCCGTTAGTACCTAACGCTTTAATTCAACAACAACAACAACAGCTACAGCAACAATGACAAGTCAACATTATTTTGTGCAACATTATTAACCTAAACAAAACTACTAAAGTAGCAAACATCCAAGGTCTTAATCACATTCAAATATTTTACAAATATTAAAAATACCCCTTTTCAGATAAAAGGCCTTTCAATTTCCATGCTTCAGTTTACAGCTTGCTGAGTGTATTTGATCTGTGTGGAAGTTGCAGAAGCTCCCAATTCTCATCTTCAACTTCTCTGAAGTACTGATCTACCATTTCTTCACTGACCAGCTCCAGCTTTGGAGGATCCCACTATCAAAGCAACAAAAAAACTTGTTATGCTAAATGATGATGATGATGATGATAAAATATTGAAAGCTAAACCCTGTCTTTCTCTCTTCCTTACCATAGCCCTGTTGTCCTTATCAAATAGCTTTGCTCTTGAACCCTGCAAGAAATTATTATAAGCATTTTAAAGGTCTTTTCAAATAAAGCTTGCCACAATTGAAAATAATTATGACACACACACACACTTTCAATAATTAAGAGCAGTGAAGAGGACAGTTCAACAATTGAATTATTCCTGTAATGGTTCTGACCTCATAGAAATCATTGTTGACAGTTCTTCGCAAGAAGTGACTGCTAATTTTGTAATCCCGATTAAGGCACTGTTCAATGCTTCGTACTATGCTTCTCTCACCTAATCACATTAATTCATTTCATTAATTTGCAATTTTTGAATTTAATTTCTAATAATACACACACACACACACCTTCGAATAGATACTTACTGATCTAAGCCATATCTTGAGGCTTGTAGGACAATATGTACGCATGTAATTTAATGCATCTGAAATCCACTTTTCTGCTCCTTCAACTTCTATTTCCTTTTCCTTCCAAAATTATTATGACATTAAAACCACATATTCTTGTTTATGAAATCCCCATTTTTTTTTTCTAAGAATGCAAAATAAAAATGAGCATCAAATTGAACTATGCGTACCAAGGATAGCACAATTTCCTCAACAGTTCCTTTTGAGAAGAATTTGGTGATTGTGTCCAGTCTGCTTGATTTTCAAAAGAATTTTCATTGTAATCATTGTGTCTTATGACATTTAATAACATGTATCATGCAAATTGTCAAATAAACTAACAAGAATTGATGAAAAGTTGTTGGGCAAGGAATCTGACTATAAGCAGTATATATATATATATATATATAAACCAAAGAAGAAAATCAAACGTGTAATACCCTAAAAATCGTATTTATTATAAATATCATAAATTAGTAAATAATACCTATTGGAAATAGGTGAATATGTGGTGTCGAATTTATATATGGTATTTCTAGGCAATTTTCCCTAGAAAATTAGAAGAAATAGAGTGCCAAAAAGCCCTAAGTGAGTTTGTGGGTCATGAAATGCCCTGAAAATATTATGATAAATCCTAAGAAGCAACAAAATATTTATTAAAAATAGGAAAGTATGTTGTCTCTAATTTAGGGAATATTTGGGATTATTTCCCTTGGAAAATAATGAGGCGAAATTAAATATTATTTTGGAGAACATAATTGACCCCATGATTTTTAATATTTTACATGGGACATAAAATACTAATGTCAGTGAAATAGTTGTGAGATAATGATTAATCCTAATTAAAAAAATTATCAACAATTAGTAGGTGATTAATTAAGTAATTAATGGCTAATTGTTTAAACATGAACAAGGGAATATCCAAGGTAAATTATGTAAAACCCTTTAATTAAATATTTATGGCTAAAATTAGCATAAAATATACTTGCTAATTAATTAGAAAATGTTAAGAAAAATTAGTGAGATTAAGTACATGAAAACCCTAAATCCTAAAAAGTTGCTAATCATGTGATTAGGGCACTAATTAAACTTATTAGTCAATTTCTACAAATTAAACATTAATCAAGGGTTAGGATGTAATCTTCTAAAGCAAGATCAAAGGCTACAAGAATTTTAACAATTTTAAAGGCCTAAATCCATGTAATTAGTTATGGACCAATGGGTGAATTTTGTTAATTATATAAGATAATTTAAATATATTATTAATTAATTTAAAAATAAATAAATAATAATAATAAAAGGGGGCAGCCGAATTAGTGAGCTTTTGAGGGAGAGAGGATTTTTCAAAATAATATCATGATATTTTGTATTATAATAATAATATAAAATGTGATATTTTGTAAAAAGCAAATAGGATAAATGAGAACCGATAGAAATTAAATCCCATCTAGAAAACCGTGAACTAGGTTTCTAAGATCAGGACATATTATAAACAAGTGAATTTTTATCTCGGAGTAGGTTATCTCTGAAGTCATTTCCGTCACCAGCGGAATAATTAAGAGATAAGACGAAAGAGATATTTTGTGAAAAAGGACAGATAATATAAATGAGAACCAATGGAAAATAAATCATATCTCAAAATCCTTGAACTAAGTAGAAAACATCTGGACATATTATGAATCAGTGAATTTTTGTCCAGAGGTTGGTGTTACCCGAAGTGATTTCCGTAACCGAAGACGGTTATCCGAAAATGTTCAGCAGATTAGAAAATACCCTTAATGGGATCAAAAATTTAGTTAACCCAAATATTTTGAAAGAGGAAGGATAGACCTTCAAGGCTATGTTGTTGGATTTTTGAGATTTCTAAGATTACGCGATTAGAACACCGAACAGGGAACTTTATCGGTACAAGTCCATAAAGCAAGCATGTGACATCATTGGCATGACATCATGGCCTTGAAGAATGATGTAAGGAGGTGGATTGGAGGGCCAAGATTGTGCCATTTCATTAACCTTTGATCCAATGGTCAAGAATCAAGAAGAAAAAAAATGAATAGTGTCATGGAATTTGCCTATAAATAGCCAAGGTCTCCAAGCATATTTTCTCACCAATTCACTAGCTTGATTTCGAAATAGAGAGAGGTTTTAGAGAGAAGGAGGAGTCTAGAGATAGTGTAGCGAAGTTCTGGGTAAGTTCTTCGGTTCCGAGTCTTAAGTTTTAGTCTTTCGATTCGGTAGTATAGTAGAAATGTTAGTTTGATCTTTAATCTTCCAAGTTGGTTTAGATATCATGTTTTAGGGTTAAATATGATATTTATTTCGAAATTATGTTGGAGAAAGAGATATGGCAAAATTTTGGAAGATTAGAGTAAAAGTAGCGAAGCTCTGGCGAAATTCCGCCAATTAGTAGGGTCAGGGGTAAAATGGTCATTTTTGACTAAAATGACTATTATGATGATTGATTAGTAACAAATACACTTTTTCCTTATAGGATACTTGTGATTACGTTCTGACCAACGGTTGTACCGTATATCGTCAACGGAGGCACGTTCGCGTACTAGTAACACTAACTCTGATGGTTATTGTATGCATATATGTATTTCCTCCGTCATGCTGTATTTTACATGTGACTGTATTGTTGTTGCCGTCCATATCCGATTATGTCCACTGTCCATTGTGTCCTGACCATACATCCGACTGTATTATTGTCCATTGTGCCTTAACTCTATATCCGACTGTATTGTTATTGCCGTGCATATCTGATCATGTACATTTCTCATTGTGCCTTAACCTTACATCCGACTGTATTGTTATTGCCATATATATCTGATTATGTATACCCTACATCTGATCGTAGTACACTACTAGAAAAAGTCAAATTTGCGACGGATTTTTGCGACGGAAAAAAATCCGTCGCAAATTTGACTGTATTTGCGACGGAAGATTTATCCGTCGCAATTTGCGACGGATAAATCTTTCGTCGCACACTATTTGCGACGAACCCCATGGAACAAACGCAGCATCTTTTGGGAACTACCATATTGGAAAGATCAATTGTTAAAACACAACCTCGATGTAATGCATATTGAGAGGAATGTGTTTTGCAATATTCTGTACACCGTGATGGACACCAAGGGCAAGACGAAGGATACAGTAAACGCAAGACGAGACATAGAAGTGATTTGCAGAAGGCCTGATTTGCATTTGGTGGAGAATGCCACGGGACGGACATCCAAACCTAGAGCACCGTACACATTCAACAAACAACAGAATTTGGAATTGTTGCAATGGGTTACAGATCTGAAACTCCTGACGGTTATGCGTCAAACTTGAGAAGATGTGTTGATCTCGCACGAGATGAAGTTATTCGGGATGAAGAGTCACGATTGCCATGTTTTTTCCAGAGATTGTTGCCATGGGCCTTCAAAGCACTTCCGAAGCATATATGGTCTATTCGACGGAATTATCCATGTTCTTTAGAGAAATTTGTGCTTCGAACTTAATGTTGAAAAGTTACGTCACTTAGAGGCGAGCATACCAATAACGCTATGCAAGTTAGAGATGGTGTTTCCTCCTAGCATGTTTGACTCAATGGAACATTTGCCTGCTCACTTGGCCTACGAAGCAAAGGTAGGTGGTCCGCAACAATATAGGTGGATGTATCCGTTTGAGAGGTAATATATATATTTCTTTCATGCGGTTGTTAATTGAAAGACATGGTGCTTTAGTTTATAAATTCCCCTTACATTGTCCATTGTAGGTTTTTACGCACACTTAAGAACAAGATCAAAAATCCAAGGTACGCCGAAGGATCTATCATGAAGCGTTTCTAGTCGAAGAGGCCACTAAGTTTGCGTCATACTATTATCCCCCGAAATGATATCAAGATGGAGAGGGTACCTCGCAACGATGATGGCGGAGATACTTGCAATCAAAATTCAATATTTAATTTTCCGTGCCGAGTAGTGGGAAAACGTTGGAGGTCAACTCTAGAAGGAAGAGATAAGCAAGTAGCGGAGTGGTACATTCTAAACAATTGTGAAGAGGCCGCTCGACTTAAAGTAAGATTTCTTTTCTTTTTACTGTTTAGGAAATATTACAGTATTAACTTCATCTTTTGTTACGCTTACTTCTCTAACTGGTTCGATCGACAAATCCTTCGATGTCGGATTCGAAGTTGAGCAAATCACGAACTCTATGTTTCCTCAATGGTTTCGATCCTACTTCGTGCAAAATCCATCGATAGCAATGAAGTTGCGTGGAGTTTATCTTATGGAGCTGCAATAATTGTTACCCGGTGCAACAAATACGTAATCAATGGGTATCGGTTTTCAACTGTTCAAGCGAATGTAAATACACTATGTTGCAATTACGGTGTATGTTGTAGAGGTGACCAAGTTGACGGGGTCGAGGGAGCCTACTACGGGAAGTTAATCGAGATAATTCAGTTGCATTACCAGTGGGACAATGTGGTAACTCTGTTTAAGTGTGAGTGGTTTGATAACAGTCCGCGTGGGACAAAAGTGGACAAATATGGTAATGTTGAGATCCACTGGACAAGGAGATATACGGTTGGCTATGACCCATTCATCCTTGCTCAACAGGCGGAACAAGTTTACTATACCTTATACCCCACATCCCGTCAAGGGTGGAGGGAGTTATCAAAACCAAAGCACAAAGATATTATACCAAACACGAAAGAGTCAGAAACAAATGACGTTATTCCTGAACCGTTCCAGGCAGATGTGGAACATGTACTTCCCCTAAAAATTGCCGACGACGATGTACCAAGCAATCTGTTTAATTCGGCTGCGGAGTTAGAGTTGATTCCTATCCAAATTGACATGAAGAATCAGACGATGAGGAGGAAATGATTTACTTTGATAGTGAATCTGAGTTCGACGATTATGAGACTCCAGAGGAAGGCATGCAAGCAGATGATGAAGAACAAGAATCGTCCGGTTGATGTGTGTTAGTTCTTTTTTATGACGATCTAATTATACTACATAATTCGTCATATACTTCGCTACTGTCATATTTAGTAAATATCTTTTTATATATATATATATATATTTTTTTTGACATAATGTTTATAAGTGTTCAGAGATGGAGCATCAAGGAGGACGTTCCGGTAGTGGACGTAGTAGTGGTCGAGCCCAACCCCGTCCTATCAGAGGGGGTAGGGGACGTCATCCGGTGCCTCTGTAGGCGAGGGCTCGGCGCTTCCCGGATGTTCCGCTATTTGAGATGTCATCTTCACCGTCGGTTTATATGTCATCGTCACCGTCTCTTTATATGTCATCGTCGCCGTCTACTGGGCCAGGAACTTCCCATAGTCCACAGCAAGGAGCAGAGCAGGTTTACTTTACCATTTCTAATTGATTTACATATATGTTTAGTTTTCTAAAACCATCTATGTACAAGCATCTTCAGTAGTTGACATTCCTTCCTTCAGCACAATGCATCGCCTCAAAGCCATGCCAATCTGGGGATCGGTAGATCCTGCAAATGGAAAGATTTGGATTTGTCCTATTGGCACCACCGAGTAAGTCATGTAAAGTTCGCAATAATAATGTTATGATTTTCTACCTTTAGTTTCTATGCTAATATTTCCATCATATCCTCTCGTGTTCAGATTTCTACCAAATAATGAGGCAACTAGTATCATCTCAAACCAAATATTTCAGTAACTTCAATCTGCCTTACGGCTCTTGGACAGAGATTCCTCAGGATAATCGGGATGCTTGGTTCAATGAGTTCTTGGTAAGTTATGTGTTTTAATTTATGGTTATTAATTTCTTATTCAAATTTGCACCACTGATTGTTTGTCATTGATTTTCAGCGTAAGTTTAATACGTTGCCTAAACATCATGAAGACCTTAAATCAGCTTATAACTTCAGGGATGGAAAATGGTTGAATGAGAGGTTCTTTAAATTGAGAAGAGGTAGAGGCCGGAAAGATTGGATTCAACCTGAGGTTGCTGACCAATCACTTCAACATTGGGCGTCCGATGAGAAATTTCAAAATAAAAGTCAGAAAAATAAGCAAAATAGGGCCAAAATGGAAGGACCTTCCTATGCTGGCGGCTGCATTTCACTGAGTGAGCATAAACGAAAAATTGTGAGTACACGTTATTTTGTATTTAACTATTCAATATTTTGTTCTTTGAAACAATTATTTAACGGTCATTATTTGTGTTTGCAGGCACTGTCTGAGGATGTTGCTCCAGAAGATATTGACTGGATTGCCTTTGAGCGTACCCATTCCCAGCAGTCTGAAGGGAGTGAGCCGCGTTGGATTAACGCCAAGGCACAGCAAGTAGCGGTGAGATATTATATTGCATTCTTTGTTTCAGACATCAACATATATTTATTTCATTTCACATGTCTTATCTGTGATCTATTTTTTTGCTTCTAGGACAATTATAAGAGGCTGACGGAGGAGAGAGACTCGCAGACTGCGAGCGACCCCACATCCTCTCATTCTGATAACGAGAGTCTATTCATTCAGGCTGCAGGTGGAATGAACAACAAAGGTAGAATCTTCGGCACGGTGCCTCTGCCACCGATTTAAGCAAACGAAGCGCTCCTCATCCGACCATGAAGGTGTTTCGCAGTAAACGTAATACATTTGATATTGATTGTTACATTTTCATTCCCTAGTCTATTTGAATAAAGTACAAAAAATAAACGTAGTTCCTAATTTTTTGCAGATGAGATGAAGAAGATGAAGGCGTTGGTCCAGGCGCAGGCAGAGGAGCTGCATGAGACACGCGAGATGGTCAGGCGGATGCAAGGGCAGACAGAGGAGCTGCAGGAGACACGCGAGATGGTAAGGCAGATGCAGCTTCAACTTATGTCCCTAATGAAAAACAAGGGGCCGGCTTCTGGTGATGGTGACAACGTTGATGGTGGTGATGATGATGCTGCTCTTTAGACTACTTTCTAATACATGTTATTCGGGACAATATTATTTATATTTTATTTTCACTCTATGTAAAACTCATTATGTTTGATACTTCGGGACAATATATATATATATATATATATAATTTTTTTTTTTATGGAACACATTTAGTTCTAATTTTTAAAAAATTTAATTCTAAAAAAAAAATTTTTTTTTTTTTGGAAAAAAATTTTGCGACCGATATTTAAATCCGTCGCAATTTGCGGCGGAATTTTTATTCCGTCGCAATTGCGACAGAATTTTTTTTTCCGTCGCAAATTGCGATGGAATTTGTTTCCGTCGCAATTTGCGAGGGTAAAATTTCCGTCGCAAATTGCGACGGAATGTAACGGAAAAAAATTCCGTCGCAAATTGCGACGGAATAAAAATTCCGTTGCAATTTGCGACGGAATAAAAATTGCGACGGAAAAAAAAATTCCGTCGCAATTGCGACGGATTTTCATAAATCCGTCGCAATTGCGACAAGGTTTTTTGCGACGGACAGAATCCGTCGCAAAACTCATTTTGCGACGGAAAAACCCATTTTTGCGACGGATTTTGTCCGTCGCAAAATCCGTTTTTTTTTGTAGTGGGTCATCATCTGCGTTTGCAGGTAGAGTCTGGGGAAGTTCCTGAAGGATCAATTGAGTGGGCTACCTTTGAGCGGACCCATTCCCGGCAGTCTGAAGGGAGTGAGAGAGAATGGATTAGCCAAAGGGCGCAGCAAGTAGCTGTTAGACATTTATTGCCTTTATTACTTGTTTTATGCACCACCATATTTATTTCATTTTACATGTCTTATAAGCTATGTATTTTGTGCTTCTAGGAATCCTTTCTTAAGTCGTCGCAGAGAGAGAGTCGCAGCTTGGGGCTGGCCCCACATCCTCTCAGTCCGACAATGAGAGTCTGTTCTTTGAGGCCACAGGCGGATTTAACAAGAAAGGGAGAGTCTTTAGATACGGTGCCTCTGCTGGCCGACTGAAGCAATCAAAGCGCTCCTCATCCAGCACTGGAGGTGTTTCTCCAGGTACACGTAAATACATTTGATATTGATAATTTTCATTCTCTTGTCCATTCAAATGAAGTACAAATAATAAATGTACTTCATAATGTTTTTGCAGATGAGCTGAAGAAGATGAAGGCGTTAGTGGAGGAGCAAGCAACACAGATGAGTCAGCAACAGGACATCATGAGGCAGGAGATGCTTCAGGAACGAGAGAGGATGGAGCAGGCGATGAATCAGGAACGGGAGAGGATGGAGCTTGCGATGCAACAGGAACGGGAGAGGATGCGACAGCAGATGGATCAAATGCAAGCGGAGATGATGAGACAGATAAGCTTCAACTCCTGTCTCTAATGACACAAAAGGGTTCGGGGTCGGCTCCTGGTGATGATGACCATGCGGGTGATGATGATGATGATAACAATGCTGCTGTTTAGACTACTTTTTAGTATTTGTTCCTTACAACATTATTATATATTTTTTATTTTCTCTATTTAAACTCTTTTTATTATATTCATGATACTTTTGCATTCAATTTTCAAGAAAAAAAAAATTCAAAAAATTTAAAAAAATTTAAATTTAAAAAGATTCAAAATAAAAAAAATAAAAAAAAAATAAAAAAAAATTTTGCTACGGAAACCATTTCCGTAGTAAATTGCTACGGAATAGCATTCCGTAGCAAATTGCTACGGAATGTCAATCCTTAGCAATGTGCTACGGATTGCATTCCGTAGCAATTTGCTACGGAATGTCAATCCGTAGCAATTTGCTACGGATTTAAAATTCCGTAGCAAACTTTGCTACGGAAAAAAATCCGTAGCAAATTGCTACAGATTTGAATTCCGTAGCAAATTTTGCTACGGAATTTAAAATCCGTAGCAAAAATTGCTACGGAATTGAAATCCGTAGCAAATTGCTACGGGGTTTTTTGCTACGGAAAAAATCCGTAGCAAATCGATTTTGCTACGGAATTTTGGCATTTTTCCGTAGCAAAATCGATTTGCTACGGAATTTGCTACGGATTTTTTCCGTAGCAAAAATCAATTTTTTTTTTTTTGTAGTGGTAAGTGTCGCCAAAATTCCATGAATATCTGTAGTACATATATGATGTATGTAAACATGAGATTAACCGTTATCTGGGGTCCGTATGCATTGGACCTCAGCCCTTAATATAGCTTCAGGGTCGAAAAAACCGAGGACCGAGGAGAAAGGCAAGCAGGCCGCACAGAGACCCGGCTGAAGACTATTTTCTGTAGCCACGACGTGAGATTCGTCAGGAAGACACTTTTGATGTAATTACGTTTTCATTGAACCACTAATGTACCGCTGTTAAAACCAGCCAGATATACTACCGTGGTATTTTGAATATATATCAGTTACTCAATCTCTCCGGTGCTCTACCCTGATGATTTTGATGTTTAAAGAAAAAATATATACTGCTTTATGAAAACGGGATGTTACAATTCAGATGACCATATTTATAAGAAGTTTATCTATTCATAATTAAGTCAGATACAATGCAACTTTATTTATTATATAGGGCTATATGCAATCCGCCGGCCTTATCATCTAGTTGTGTCTTAAACTAAGAGAAAAGCTTGTGTATATTAAAAATCATAATAACCACCAAATTACCTCTTTAAGGGGCTGTCTTCCTTAATATAAGTCATTTCTGTAAATTTATCAATTAATGCACTAATTGTTGAAATATCTGAAGTTGTCACAGACCGTAGGGCATTTTCTAGCAAATTTAGCTTCTGTTGCACAGAGAAATACGTAAAATATAATGTCACAATGTTAGATATATGTATATACCGTGGAAGGAACAAAATGAGTCGCTAGGCCACATTTAACCATTTCTGCTCCATTCAAACGTCTTCCTGTTAACCCTAGGTACTCCCCTATATATTTTGTATAGTTGTTATTAGAATAATTTTCTATATGGAATTGTCAAAATTAATTTTTTTTATTACTTCAAAATTAAATATTGATAATGTAATAGAGGACAAAAAGAGATCATTAGAATATTACCAAAATAGCCAGGAAGCCTCGAGAGAAAATATGAAGCACCCACATCAGGAAGAAAGAGTCCTATAGACGCTTCTGGCATGGCAAATGCCTAGTAATTAAATTAATGATACAAAATTAGTCTAATGACCATAATAAATTGTACTCAACCGAAATATCCATATTACCATAACTAGTTACTAATTATTAATTACTACAATTTATAATAGCTAATAATTAAAAGTTGTGTGATATTCAAAAGAAATAATGAATAGTGTAACATGTTTTGGTGAAAATTGAAATTTAGTTAGTATTTTCCATCATTTTATTTATAATTTACTTCTAATTAATTCACTAAAATCAATGTAAGTGAGTTGAAATAATAAAAATTTTAAAATTGAATCATATTTTATAGGCTAAATTATACGTTTGGTCCTTTATGTTTGCCTCTGGTATCATTTTAGTCCCTTAAGTTTGTAAAGTACACGTTTGGTCCCTGAAAGTTAACACCGTTAATTTAACTTAACGGAAAATACTAACTCAACAATTTTTAGCGATGACTGTGCAATTAAATGCTGACCACATATGCTTATATGTTAGTATTTTAATAAATTAATATTTTAAATCCTATTAATTGAAAAATATTTAATTTTCACTGACTATTATACGGGTTTTCACTGTTTGTAAAGATTAAATATTTTTTTTTGTTTGTTTGTGAAGATTAAATATTTTTCAACTAATTGGATTTAAAATATTAATTTATTAAAATATTAACATATAAGCATGTTTAGTCAGCATTTAATTGCACAGTTATCGCTAAAAATTGTTGAGTTAGTATTTTCCGTTAAGTTAAACTAACGGTGTTAACTTTCAGGGACCAAACGTGTACTTTACAAACTCAAGGGACTAAAATGATATATACCAGAAGCAAACATAAAGGATCAAACGTATACTTTAGCCTATTTTATATTTTCCCCTCACAAGGCGAACATTATTGTTAAATACTTTCATGGTACATTGAAATGTCAAATGTGGTAAGAAGAAATTTCCAAAATAACTAATTAAATACTGCCAAAAAAAAACGAAAAATGACTTATATGTGATAGAAGAAAAGATATAGTACATACAGTTCTTTCAGTGACGACTCTAAAAGTTGTGTTTGTAACATCCCAACTTTTCAAAAGCAGTATTTTTTTTTCATTTAAAATCATCAGAGTAGGGCAACGGACCAAAGAGTAACTGATATGTATATATAAATGCCGTAAGTCTGGCTGGATACAACAGCGGTACAGAAACCGTGTGGTTCAAAAGTAGATAACAACATCAAAAGGAAGGCTTCAGACGGAACAAAAAGAAATCTCCTGTCGGGTCTCTAAGTGTGCTGCTTCCCTCTCTCCTCGGTCCTCGGTCCTTCCAACCCTGAAGCTAAGTTAAGGGCTAGAGTCCATGCATCGAACCCCAGGTAACGGTTAACCTCATATTTACATATACAGTATATAAGCACAACAAATGAACCATCCCTAACCAACGTGAATGTACCGCTCCCAGTGAATGCAGATATACCACTCCCAGTGAATCAGGACATACCACTCCCAGTGAACACAGATATACCACTCCCAGTGCATGCATATGTTCAATCATCCTCTAACAACACTATATACTCAAACAACATAACAACTATACTCATACAATACACCAAACAATATACACGCATACCATAAATATCAGAGTTAGTGTTACTAGTACGCGAACGTACCTTCGTTGACGGAAATCGGTATTTCGGCACGACGGTTGGTCAAAATGTAATCAGGGATATCCTATCAACATAACAACGTACTTGTTAAGGATCTATCATTACGACGGACATTTTTAGTCAAAATGACCCTTTTACCCCTGACCCCTAATCGGCGGAATTTCGCCAGCACTTCATTACTTTGACCCTACTCTTCCGAAATTTCAACATAACTCCTACTCCAACATAATTTTTGAAATATAAATCATATTAATTAATGATTTACATCATAACAGGCATTTTAGGTGAAAAAATTACCATTTTGCCCCTGATGCCCCTAATCGGCGGAATTTCGCCAGAGCTTCGCTATTTTAACTTTAATCTTCCAAAATTTTGCCATAACTCCGACCCCATCATAATTTTCGAAATAATGACTAAAATACCCCTATCATATGATCTCTAATCATACTTGGAAGATTAAAGACTAATATAGCATTTCTACTCTAACTACTGAAAGAACTACGGAAGCTTAAGTACCGAAAAACTTACCCAGAGCTTCGCTGCAAAATTCCCCTGCTCCTCCTTCTCTCTAACCTCTCTCTATTTTCGGCCTTGGCTTGTGAAAATGGTGTGAAGATTACAAATGAGCAAGGGGGTATTTATAGGAGTTTGGAGGTTACTATTCATGCTTTATCAGACCGGATTTCGACCGTCGGATCGCACTTGGATGAAATGGCTCAATCTTGGCCCTCCAACCCCCTTGGCCGACCTCCCCCCCCCCCTAGGTGGCACATTGTGACATCATCTTTGATGATGTCACATGGTACTTTTATGCCCCCGGCCCGGTAAAATTTCCCGATCGGTGTCCGAATCGCGTAATCGCGTAAAATCCCAAAAATCCGGAATTACAACTTTGAAGACATTTCCTCACTCATTAGAAATGTCCGGGCTAAATAAATTTTTTATTCCATACGGGGTTCCAACTATTACCAAGTTTTACTAAAAACGTGCATTTGGAATCAACTTCCGAATCGTCATCCTCCTGACAAAAATTTATCGATTCCAAATATGTCCAGAAATTCTCAACTCATTCCCAAATGTTGAGTTATGATTTATTTTCTTCAAATCCTAAATCTGTGACTATCTGCCTTTTTCACAGATTACCCTATTTCGTCTTATTATCAAAATGCTCCGCCGATCTCGGAATTAACTTCTGGAACAGTTCGTTTCAAGATAAAAATCCACTCTTTCATATTCTTTACTGACTTTAGAAATCATTTTCCTGGTTCTCTAGATAGGATCCAATTCCTATCGGTGTTTATTTACCTTTACTTTAATTATTATTTAAATAAGAGTTTATTTCTTATACTCCACCATTTATTAAAACTATTTTTTTTCCTTTTTCCCTTAGGATGTCGGCACACACACAATTATATATTATATATTTTTATTTTATTTTTTAATTAATTATTATATAATTTAATAATTTTTTTATATAATTTTTTTACAAAATTTTCCTATTGGTCCATACTTGTATTTAGGCTCAAAATTACTTAATCTCATTTATTTCTCTCAATATTTTCCAATTAATTAGCAAATATATTTATGCTAATTGTAATACCCGGATTTTATTATCTGGAATATTATGAATAAATTGGATATTTCTGATAAGCAAAGTCTTGATCCCTAAACTTGTGTGATCATAGTATATTTTCTAAGTAGGATTTCTGCGTGAAATTAGGGAGTTTAAGGGCCAAAGTGCCAAAATGACCAAAACGCCCCAAAATTCACAGATAATTATGTAAAACCCTAAAATTAGTGGTTTTTGTTTTAAAATTAGTGAAAACATGTTTACTAATTAATTGGAAATTTTGGAGAAAAATAGTTGAGTTTAGGTATTTTTAGGCCTAAATGCAAGAATAGACCAATAGGGAAATTTTGTAAAAAAATTATTTAATTAATTAAATAATTAATTAAATAATTAATCAAAAATAAATAAATAAATAAAACGAAATAAAAAAAAGGGCAGAAAAAAAAGAGAAGAAGAAAAAAAATGAAAAAAAAAGAAATAGGAAGCAAGTGGTGCAAGTTGCCATTATAATATTATTATAATTTAATTAAAGCAAAAATTGTGAATAGTAATTTAAAAATTAGGAAACGGATCCTATCTAGAGATCTAGGAATGGGATTCCCAAAGTCAGGAAAAATAATGATCAGTGGAATTTTGTCTTCCGTTAGACTCTTACTAAGTAAATTCTCAAGTCGTTGTGCATTTCCTAATAAAACAAAATAGGGAAAAATGCATATAGGCATATTTTTGGAAATAGGGAAAATAAATTCTAACTCAACATTTAGGAATGGGTTTGAATTTATTTTGACATATTTGGAGTCAGTGAATTATTTCAAGAGATTGGTAGTCCCGAAAACGAATTCCGACACCGACACGATCGGACACGTTTTGAGAAAACTTCAACCGGACTGTTGGAGCCCCGTATGGGATCAAAATTTAGGTTAATTTGGACATTTCTAATAAGTGAGGAAATGGTTTCAAAGTTGTAAATCCAGAATTTTGAGATTTCTCCGAAATCACGCGAATCGGGTACCGATCGGGGAAAATGGTTGAACAAGTTGCAATTAATGGGTTATTACAACTTTGATTTTCCAATCAAAGCCTTAAATTTGCCAAACAAGGCCCTTGTTTTTGCCTATAAATAGATGCCTTCCCCTTGAGAAATTTCACACCTTTTCTTCCTTCTCTTGGCCGAAATTTTTGGTTGAGAAAGAAGAGAAAGGAGCTCTGGGGGGAATTGTGCAATAAGCCCCGTAGAATTGTCCTAAAGTCTTCAACGGGTAAGTCTTTTAGTCTTTAGTTTTTAGTTTAGTAGTTAGTAGAATTGTTAGTTAGATTTAGGAAGTAGGTGACAAGATTCCTACAAATGTTTTAGAGCCTTGTTTGCGTTGAAAAAATATGCAGAGGTGTAAACATAGTAGGGATCGAGTCGCCGAAAAGTTGAAGCTTTCGCAGTTCTTTTAGAAGTAAGGGTAGAATTTGTTAGAATAGCCTTTAAATTTCAAGTATGATTGGGTATCATATGGGAGGGCTATTTTAGTCATTATTTTCGAAAATCATAGTTGCGTCGAAGTTCGCAAAATTTCTGGAAGAAAATTTGTCGAGTAACGAAGCGTCGCGAAATTCCGCCGATTAGGGTAGAAGGGAAAAATGGTAATTTTTACCTAAAATGCCGCTTATAGTGCCAAATCACTAATGAAAGTGATATTACTCTTATAGGACGTCAGAAATCCGAATTTGTTGCCGTTACTGCGTCCAACGTGCCGTTGTCTGGACAAACCGTTTTCCGTCGAAAGTACAGCTTCGCGTAAACAACTACGTACATCAAACGAAGGTACGGACGCGCATCGTAACACTAATCCTATAGCTCTCATATACATATATGTCATAGATACGTTCATATACCGGCTCGCTTAGGGTCGTCGTTATACATACAAACCTTGTACGGGTTATAAGACATGATAATACCGCTTTGAGTTTTCCTAGCGCCGAGGACACGTGTTCGTGGCACGTGGTAATGTGCAGGCTATATTTGTGTAGGACTTTACATACCGCTTTATGCTTATGTCCCGTCTCGTGTCACAATGTTGTTGTGTAGGACCTTACATAATTGCTTCATGCTTATGTTCTGTCTGTGTCACACTTCTGATGAGATGTTGCTGTTATGTCATGAATATCTATTGTCTATATACTGTTTTATTTGAGCATAAGGTTAACCGTTACCTGAGATTCAATGCGGTGAATTGAATCTCAGCTATAGCTTCAGATCCTGAGGACCACGGATCGGTGCTAGGGATAAGCAAAGCAGAGTAGGCTTCCTACCGAAGACATCTTATCGCTCTGTACTTACCTTTGAACAAGTAGGATCACCGTAATGTCAATACTATATTACACTATGGTTCATGTTTTGTTATGATCAGTTACTCTTTCGCTCCATTGCTCCACTCTGATTGATTTCAAAAAAAAAAAAATTCGCTTTAGAAAATGGGATGTTACACTTTATGGTATCAGAGCAATCTTTCTGGCAAGTGTTTAACTATGTTACCACGAACGGTTTGGTGCCGAAGGCAAGGCTAGTCTACGTGGGTGTGCCAATCAGTCGCCGTATAAGTCGGTGAGGCCCCCATGGTAGACACTTACCTGGCCATTCTGTTCGGATAACTGAGTTAGGTTCTTAAGCTTTTTGACTTTGAGCACTTTTTGAAAATGAGTACTGATATGACACTAGTGTAATAGGTAGTGATGGACGAGAACAAAAATTCGTAGATCTTCTATCCCGTAATAATAGGACGTAACACGCGTAGATCCGTAATTCCAGAGACGCGGGACGAAGACGAAACCCCGATATTTCTAATGACCCCAAACCAAAATATGATCCCGACTTAGGGTAGAGTCAATGGCTAGTATGCCTTAGAACCGGAGAAACCCGTTGGCTCGATCATTCATCCGATGACGACAACGTGGGACATACGATATAACCACCGGTCATAAAACAACTTGGATGATGTAATATACGTCAGCATGTACATTACATCTAATATGAAAATATATATGACTTGATGCCATGTGTTGTGTTATTGTTCTAACACTTAGCCGTTATTTGATATAAAGGAAAAGTTAAAACATGGCCATCATAAGAGGTGCCGTGCACCAAGAGGTAGGGCCGAGGCGAGGCCGAGGTCGAGGCAGCACCTCAAAGGGACGTAATACCCGAGCAAAATGCTATACCAAACCAGCCGAACAAAACGAAGTACAAGAACCGAGGAGAACTCTCCAAGAGCAGAGGGCTCTCATTGATGCTCTGTTAGCAAGACAACATCAACAGGAGGAGGAAGCCCAAAGACAATTGGACGCACGTCAACATGAAGAGGAAGAGCATAACAATGAAGAAGAGGAAGAGGAGGAGGACAATGACAATCAAATTGAGGAAAACGCTGAGGAATCCGATAGATCACAATCACCTCCACGACGAGGAAGAAGGGAAAAGAATACCCAGTATTGGGTTAATCGGTTAGTAAGTCAAGCCGCCAACTTTTCGAGGAAAGCCGGACTTGGCGGAGGATTGGTCGAAGAGACTAGAGAAGGTATTCGGGGTGATTGATCGCCCGAGAATCGCAAAGCCCAACTAGCGATTTACCAACTTGAAGGAGATGCCGACCGTTGGTGGGAAGTCACGGCAGAAACCCTACGCACCGATTCTCGTCCCGTGACATGGGAGAAATTTCTGAGAAATTTCATGAACAATATTTCCCTCCTTCAAAGAAAATGAACAAGGAGTCGGAATTTCTCCATATCCGACAAGGACAGAGGAATCTTTCGACGATTACTACGCCGGTTCACCAACTCCGTCCCGATACTCAAGCACATCTTCGAAGGGGCAACGATGAAAGCGGTATGGTGAATATACTAATTCACGGGTTAAAATATGAAATTGGTGAAAGGCTCATGTCCCAGCGATTCCAGAATTTGACAAGCGCAGTGGAAACTTGTCGGATGACTGAGCGCAATCTCAGAGGCTTCCAGAGATCAAGGAACTTCAACAACAACAATGTCGGTCGAGGTGGATCCAACCGCGATAACTCTTCACAAAAGAGGAAGGCGCCTCGGAGTAATCCCCGTGGTGGAAATAAAAGGCCGTACCAAGTCGGGCAAAGAACTATCCTCAGCAAATGGATCACAAACATGCCCCAAATGCAAGAAGCATCACCGTGCGTGAATCGTGAAGGGAAGCAGATATGCTTCGATGTCATAAGCCGGACACTATAGCGAGGAGTGTACCGAGAAGGCTGGAGAGGCGAGACCTCGAGCACCGTCCGAATCTTTGCACTAACGAACACAGAGGCCAGATGGGCCCCTGAGATGGTCCAAGGTACTATTTACCTTAACGGAAATCTACTTGAGGCATTGTATGATTCGGGAGCCGCTCATTCTTTCATTTCTTATGATTGTGCAAGTCGCCTAGGAATGCATGCCCGTAGTTTACCTTTGACCTTGTAGTATCTACACCGCTTGGTGTAAAATCCTTAGCTTCGATGCATGTATGAATTGTACCGCTAACGTGGATGGACGAGTTTCTAAAGTGGACCTTATCCGTCTACCTCTTCACGCATCGACGTCATACTCGGCCTAAATTGGCCGACGGCCAACGGTGCGATGATCGACCGTGGCAAGAAGAAGATATCATTTCCGGAGAAAAGTTGAAGTGAGCTCGAACTTTCTCTCCGCTACGTAGCCGATCGGTGCGTGAAGCAAGGATGCCATGCCTACATGGTATTCTTTTCACCAAAGGTAGCCGATCTTTCACTCCGTGATATCCCCGTGGTGAATGATTTTCCCGATGTATTTCCGGAGGATCTCACGAGTTACCTCCTATCCGAGAAGTGGAGTTCAACATTGATTTGATGCCCGGTGCAGGTCAATATCAAAGGCGCCGTATCGTATGGCTCCTAACGAGATGCAGGAGTTGAAGAAGCAAACTGGAAGAGCTTTTGAAGAAAGGGTTCATTCGACCCAGTGTATCACCGTGGGAGCCCCAGTGTTGTTTGTAAAGAAGAAGGATGGAAGCTTCCGACTGCATTGACTACCGTGAATTGAACAAAGTAACGGTCAAAAACAAGTACCCACTTCCCGGATTGATGATCTTTTGGATCGCTTATCTGGTTCCACTGTCTTCTCCAAAATTGATCTCGCGTTCGGGATATCATCGCTGCGAGTTAAAGATGGTGATATTTCCAAGACAAATTTCAGACCGTGCACGGCATTATGAATTTCTTGTGATGCCCTTCGGATTAACAAATGCACTGCGGTATTCATGGATTACATGAACCGTATCTTCCGACAACACCTAGACCGAGTTTGTGGTGGTGTTTATTGATGACATTCTCATCTATTCCAAGAGCAAAGAAGAGCACGAAGAACATCTCGAGGAAGGTGTTGAGCATACTCGGGGAGAAGCAACTATATGCTAAACCGAGCAAATGCGAATTTTGGCCGCCGAAGTGAAATTTCTGGGCCATGTTATATCTAGCGACGGAGTTGCGGTTGATCCAAGCAAGGTAGATGCGCTTCGACCGGAAACGGCCGAGACCGTGACGGAGATCCGTAGTTTTCTTGGTCTCAAGGGATACTACCGCAGATTCATACGGGATTTCTCGTCTAGCCCTTCCATTGACAAAGCTTACGAGGAAGAATCAACCCTTTGTATGGGGAGATGACTGTGAGGAGAGCTTTCAGAAACTGAGAGAGAGATTGACTACAGCACCAGTGTTAATCATCCCAGATCCAGATGAAAAGTATGTTGTTTACAGTGATGCCAGTGGGCAAGGGTTGGGATGTGTCCTGATGCAACAGGGCGAGTGGTGGCTTATGCCTCTCGTCACCGAAGCCTCACGAGTTGAACTATCCTACACACGATCTAGAGCCGGCGGCTATCGTGTTCGCTTTGAAGATATGGAGGCATTACTTGTACCTGTAACCGTAGAAGTGTATTGTGATCACAAAAGTTTGAAATACTTGTTCGATCAACGAGAACTCAACATGAGACAACGTCGTTGGATGGAGCCGATTAAAGACTACACCCCGGAGATCAAGTATCATCCGGTAAAGCAAACGTCGTTGCCGATGCTCTTAGCAGAAGACGGTGCAGTGGCATATATGATGATACAAGAACATAAATTGTTGGAACTGATGCCTATCTTGCAACTCTTCTTATTAGTCAAGGGGGGTATGATCTGAGAGACGAAGTTGAGAAAGCTCAGAAGCAAGATGATTGGGCAAAAGAGATACGTGAGAAAATCTCTCGAGGTGAGACCCAAGACCATGACCTATCACTTAGTGGTTTGGTCAGGTACAAGAAGCGAATCTATGTACCGCCGCTGATGAATTAAGGCGGAAGATAATGGATGAGGCTCACAAGAGTAAATATACTCTACATCCGTGCATGGTCAAGATGTACCAGAGTATGAAATCCGAACTTTGGTGGCCGGAATGAAGAAAGACGTTACAGAGTACGTGGCCAAGTGCTTGACCCGTCGAAAGGTGAAGATTGAACACCGTCGACCCCCGGTCTTTTGCAAGGACTAAAGTCAGCCGAATGGAAATGGGAGAACATAACCATGGATTTTGTGGTAGGTCTGCCCAAAATCAGGAATCATGATACAATTTGGGTAGTTGTTGACAGATTAACCAAGTCGCACACTTTATTCCCATCGCATCCACTATTCTCCGAACGATTGGCGGGATTTATATCAAAGAGATAGTGAGATTACACGGTGTCCCTAAGAGCATTGTCTCTCGATCGGATACGCGATTCAAATCCCGTTTCGGCAAGCGTTACACGAAGGTATGGGGACTAAGCCGAGGTTCGTTCGGCTTATCACCCTCAAACCGACTGGCCAATCCAAAGGACGATTCGACGCCGGAGGATATGCCGCGAGCATGTGCCCTGGATTTCAAAGGAAGTTGGGATCAACATCTTTCGCTAGCCGAGTTTGCATATAACAACAGCTTATCATGCTAGTATACAAATGGCCCCGTTCGAGGCATTGTATGGGCGGAAGTGTCAATCACCATTATGCCGACAGATTCATCCGAAAAGCAATTACTTGGGCCGGATATGCTTGAACAAACCGCAGAACGCTTAAGAGGAAGAAACTGAGTCCACGATACGTAGGACCCTTTGAGATTTTGGCAAAGCGCGGAGAAGTAGCTTATCAGATAGCTTTACCCCCGAACCTGAGTAATCTCCACGACGTTTTCCACGTGTCGCAATTGAAGAAATATCAACCAGACCGTGATCATGTCATCGAATACGAGGACGTTGAAGTACGGCATGATAATACCTTCATAGTCGAGCCGGAGCAGATCATCGATCACAAAGAGAAACGGCTCAGAACAAGACTATTTTGATTGTGAAGGTGGTCTGGAAGGGTTTGTCACCCGAAGAAGCGACTTGGGAGACCGAGAAAGACATGGAAGAGAAGTACCCAGAGTTCATGGCCCGAAGTTTAGTTAGGATAGATTAAATTTCGAGGGCGAAATTTTGTTTAAGGGGGGGAGAAATGTAATACCCGGATTTTATTATCTGGAATATTATGAATAAATTGGATATTTCTGATAAGCAAAGTCTTGATCCCTAAACTTGTGTGATCATAGTATATTTTCTAAGTAGGATTTCTGCGTGAAATTAGGGAGTTTAAGGGCCAAAGTGCCAAATTGACCAAAACGCCCGCAAAAGGGTAATTAGCTTAGAAAATTTATGAAAAATCCTAAAAGGCAGTAAAATGCCCAAGTGAATTAAGAGAATATAATATCTCTAATTATGATAATTTAATAAATTATGAACTTAGAGGAATTGTACAAGAATGTGCAAAAGGTAATAAAGGACCAAAATACCCTTACAAATTGTAGAATAATGTAAGAGGCATGGAAATACTAAGGTTAATGCGTGAATATGAAGGTAATAAGGTATTGTAATGAAGGAAATTATCAACAAGTGATAAAAGAGTAATTAGGTAATTTTGAGCTAATTACTTAAGCATAAGCAAAGAAAATTCACAGATAATTATGTAAAACCCTAAAATTAGTGGTTTTTGTTTTAAAATTAGTGAAAACATGTTTACTAATTAATTGGAAGTTTTGGAGAGAAATAGTTGAGTTTAGGTATTTTTAGGCCTAAATGCAAGAATAGACCAATAGGGAAATTTTGTAAAAAAGAATTATGTAAAAAGAATTATTTAATTAATTAAATAATTAATTAAATAATTAATCAAAAAAAATAAATAAATAACGAAATAAAAAAAGGGCAGAAAAAAAAAGAGAAAAAGAAAAAAAGAAAAAAGAAAAAATGAAATAGGAAGCAAGTGGTGCAAGTTGCCATTATAATATTATTATAATTTAATTAAAGCAAAAATTGTGAATAGTAATTTAAAAATTAGGAAACGGATCCTATCTAGAGATCTAGGAATGGGATTCACAAAGTCAGGGAAAAATAATGATCAGTGGAATTTTGTCTTCCGTTAGACTCTTACTAAGTAAATTCTCAAGTCGTTTGTGCATTTCCTAATAAAACAAAATAGGGAAAAATGCATATAGGCATATTTTTGAAATAGGAAAATAAATTCTAACTCAACATTTAGGAATGGGTTTGAATTTATTTTGACATATTTGGAGTCAGTGAATTATTTCCAAGAGATTGGTAGTCCCGAAACGAATTCCGACACCGACACGATCGGACACGCGAGAAAACTTCAATCGGATCAAGCTGGAGCCTGTATGGGATCAAAATTTAGGTTAATTTGGACATTTCTAATAAGTGAGGAAATGGTTTCAAAGTTGTAAATCCAGAATTTTGAGATTTCTCCGAAATCACGCGAATCGGTACCGATCGGGAAAATGGTTGAACAAGTTGCAATTAATGGGTTATTACAACTTTGATTTTCCAATCAAAGCCTTAAATTTGCCAAACAAGGCCCTTGTTTTTGCCTATAAATAGATGCCTTCCTTGAGAAATTTCACACCTTTTCTTCCTTCTCTTGGCCGAAATTTTTGGTTGAGAAAGAAGAGAAAGGAGCCTGGGAATTGTGCAATAAGCCCCGTAGAATTGTCCTAAAGTCTTCAACGGGTAAGTCTTTTAGTCTTTAGTTTTTAGTTTAGTAGTTAGTAGAATTGTTAGTTAGATTTAGGAAGTAGGTGACAAGATTCCTACAAATGTTTTAGAGCCTTGTTTGCGTTGAAAAATATGCAGAGGTGTAAACATAGTAGGGATCGAGTCGCGAAAAGTTGAAGCTGCAGCTTCTTTTAGAAGTAAGGGTAGAATTTGTTAGAATAGCCTTTAAATTTCAAGTATGATTGGGTATCATATGGGAGGGCTATTTTAGTCATTATTTTCGAAAATCATAGTTATGTCGAAGTTCGCAAAATTTCGGGAAGAAAATTTGTCGAGTAACGTGTCAAGAAATTCCGCCGATTAGGGGTAGAAGGGCAAAATGGTAATTTTTACCTAAAATGCCGCTTATAGTGCCAAATCACTAATGAAAGTGATATTACTCTTATAGGACGCCGTAAATCCTAATTTGTTGCCGTTACGTGTCCAACGTGCCATTGTCGGACAAACCGCTTTTCCGTCGAAAGTACGTTTCGCCGTAAACAACTACGCACATCAAACGAAGGTACGGACGCGCATCGTAACACTAATCCTATAGCTCTCATATACATATATGTCATAGATACGTTCATATACCGGGGCTCGCTAGGGTCGTCGTTATACATACAGCCTTGTACGGGTTATAAGACATGATAATACCGCTTTGAGTTTTCCTAGCGCTGAGGACACGTGTTCGTGGCACAGAGTGATGTGCAGGCTATATTTGTGTAGGACTTTACATACCGCTTATGCTTATGTCCCGTCTCGTGTCACAATGTTGTTGTGTAGGACCTTACATAATTGCTTCATGCTTATGTTCTCGTCTCGTGTCACACTTCGATGAGATGTTGTCTGTTATGTCATGAATATCTATTGTCTATATACTGTTTTATTTGAGCATAAGGTTAATCATACCCGAGATTCAATGCGGTGAATTGAATCTCGGCTATAGCTTCAGATCCTGAGGACCACGGATCGGTGCTAGGGATAAGCAAAGCAGCAGGAGTAGGCTACCTACCGAAGACACATTATCGCTCGTACTTACCTTTGAACAAGTAGGATCACTGTAATGTCAATACTATATTACACTATGGTTCATGTTTTGTTATGATCAGTTACTCTTTCGCTCCATTGCTCCACTCTGATTGATTTCAAAAAAAAAAAAATTCGCTTTAGAAAATGGGACGTTACACTAATTTTCTAGCCATAAATCACTAATTATAGAGTTCTACATATATAATTTATCACAATTATTCCATTGTTCAAGCTTAAATAATTATCAATTAATTATTTAATCAACCACTTATTATTTGTTGACAATTTTCTTATCTAGAATTAATTACTTCCTCACAACACTTGGACTTACATTGATATTTTATGCTTTACATAAAATATTAAAAATCACGGGGTCAATAATGCTCCCGGAATACTCTTTAATTAGTTTCTCTCTCACTATTTCTGAAGGAAATAAATCCCAGAAATTTTCTAAATTAGAGACAACATACTCTCTAATTTTCAATAATTATTTTATTACCTCTAAGGATTTTTCATAATTTTCCTAAGTTATTTATGTCCTACAAGGGCATTTTCGTCATTTTGGCACTCTAATTTTCAAGAGATTTTTCCCCTACAAATTTGTTATCACATATTCACCTATTTTTAATAGGTATTATTTCTTAATTTATGATATTTTCCCTAAATCAAATTTTAGGGTATTACAATGTTCATTGATAGACCAGCACCTCCTCCCATGACCACCCCATGAATAAGAGACACCTTCATATATATTATTAATTAAATTCCTCTTCCATGTATGATTAGAACTTAGAAATTAAAATATATAATATGGGACTAAGCTAGAAAGCTCACCAATGGCTTTTTGTCGGTTGCTATCAGATGGTCCAATGTAAGTTGTTTCTTGTAAAAGCTTGCCGGATAAGTCCAGTGTCCTATTTCCAGTCACCATTATTTTAAACATGAATATATCTTTGAAGTTTGAAGATTATTCACACACACACACACGAAATATAAGAATATAAAAAATGCTTAGTTTTATTTTTTTATTCACATCTATCAACGGCGTTTAAATCGGGTTCATTAGAAAAACTGTATCTATACGAACTTGTATGTGTCCTTTGCGAACTCGTGGGCTAACGCCTTTTTGCTCGATCAATCTCTAGGAGCCGACTCTATGAATCCACTCCCTCTACCAGTATCCACACCGAACAGCTCTCCAACACGTACAGCAGCGTGCTAGCGCCTTCTTACTTTGCGTCTCACGTCTTTTCTCTATAGAATTTCTTTCGCGGCTTGTCTCTCTAATTTCAATAAGACTAAAGCTTCATTTTATAGAGTTTCTCAAACCCTAATTGGGTTGTATTAAAATATTCAAAATTAATCTAAATCAATCTTGAAAATCGAATTTGGGTTAATATATACTACTACAAAAAGACCCTTTGGAGTCCCAAAAGAAGCCCTTTTAACGTCCCTTATTCATAGGATATCTATTGAAGGGTAGTAGTAAAATTATACTTTTGGAGTCCCAAATTAATTTTGGGACTCCAAAAATATATTTTTGACATCCCAAATTATATTTTGGGACTCCAAATGTCACGTATAAATGTATAGGCTAACTAACACTTTTGGAGTCCCAAAATAGAATTTGGGACTCCAAAAGTGTCATTTTTGGAGTCCCAAATTGTAATTTGGGACTCCAAAAGTGTCATTTTTGGAGTCCCAAATTGTAATTTGGGACTCCAAAAGTATGATTTGTGGAGTCCCAAATTGTAATTTGGGACTCCAAAAGTATCATTTGTGGAGTCCCAAATTGTAATTTGGGACTCCAAAAGTATCATTTGTGGAGTCCCAAATTGTATTTTGGGACTCCAAAAGTGTGTTTGTGGAGTCCCAAAAGTTATTTTGGGACTCCAAAAGTGTCTTTTTTTCTTATTTTAAATTACCTAGCACGTATTTTGCACAACCCAGCAATTATACCCTATAAAAAACATCAACGTAACCAGATAGCCATGAACATACATTACCAAAATGTTCAAATCATTCGTAAACCATTAAAACCTGCAGGCCTTGTGCGATTCCAAATAAACTAGAACAATGAATTATATTTCAACAATTACCGTACCCATATGATCAACAATGGTACATAACTACTACATACTACATATACAACTACCACAAAGTGTCAAAATATAATGATATATCCAGCTACATTACATATACAGCTACCACAAAGTGTCAAAATATAATGATGTATCCAACTACACATACAACTACGTACTAAGAAATATTCAAAGTAAATTAATCTTTACATATCTACGTGTTAAAGAAATATATCCAGCCAAAGCGTCTCGACCCAAATCAATGTCTTCCTCCGAGTACGCCTCGCACTCAAAATCAGAGATTGGAAAATAAGGTATAAGATAAATCAATGAAGTGAATGAATTAATGAACAACTCAATTAAGTACAACATCAACAATGTTATCATTTGAGAGAATCAGGGAGTGATTACGTACTTGTTCAAAATCTGTAGTTTAATTTGTCCGCTCTGAATGATGTTGAACATGTAAAGTATAACATATATCCACATTCAGTGTCCCCGGGTTGTCGAGGGCACTATAAATTAAAAGCAAATTGTTAAAACGAATAAATTAAAGACATGCATATCAATTAAAAAACTTGAATCGAAACTACTTACTTTAGGATAAAACCGCTAGGTTCTTTAGCTAAACCCTCTTTTTCCCGGAAAACATTCTAGACGTCTTGATTGCACTATCATTAAAATAAAAATTTTCAGACATTCTAATATGTCCCAAATAATCCACACACCAACAATTAAAAGTTGTGTTAACATTACCCTCATCAATGGAAACACTCTTTAATATATACAATTTATAGAGAGATAGTTATAAAATAATTATAAAGAAATGGCAATCAAAGGCATTAGTTCAGTTCAAATCTGTTTAGAATAGGAATACAAGTCGAACAATGATCCCCTGATCTATCATTTACAGAGAGATTTTCAATTCTTGAGTCGAAAAGAAAAGAAGAGATGCATTACAAGCCAGAATTCTCACAGCTTGTAATACCCTAAAATTTGACTTAGGGAAAATATCTTATTTATCTTATTTTCTAAGGTAATTTCTAATGAAATTAGAGGTATTAAAGGGCCAAAATTACTAAAATGCCCTTGTGAGGTATTAAAAGGATTAAATATAAAAAGTTTAATTAACTAAAGATTAACCAGTGGATTAAATACTATAAGATGTGATTAAGGCATAAAGTAATTATATTAAATCAAAGTTTGAAAAGTTGAAAACGTGTGAGGGAAAGGAAGGAAAGAGGAAAGAATGCATGTGTTAGTGTATAGTCAAGGGAAGATTTCTTGTCATGTATTATAAGATAATTAAAGTATGATATAGATTAATCAAAAGCAAATTTGAAGAGTCAAAAAGGGGGCCACCGTGCAAACAAGTGTGTGTGTGTGTGAAGATACAAGTTGGCAAGTGGATTCAAGATATTAAAGAAGAAAAGTTGAAGAAATTAAAGAAGAGGAAAAAGTAGTGTGAACACATGGTGCAAGTGGATAGGAAAGGTTGGAAGAAATTGTGAAACTCTTAATTAAAGTTTAATTAAGTTGTAAAAACAAATTGGATTAATGACCAAAGGATTAAGACACTAATCAAGCTTTGCTAATCACTTTGAAAAGTCAACAAAAATAATACTTGATCCACAAGAGGCCACATCTCTTGATTGGTAAAAGTTGTGGAGAGGGAAGTGGCCAACAATGCAAAAAGCCAATTGGGTCCTTGAGTTTTTCTATAAATAGGAGCATCATTCTTCATAATTCTCACACCAACTCTCATATGAGTTTTAGAAAGCAAGAGTAGAGAGAGTAGTAAGAGCAAGTGAGAGGCATGGAGAAGTGGGAGGAAGTTCTTCAATGGGTAAGTTCTTCGGTCTTTAGTCTTTAGTTTTTGTAGTTCTTGAGTTTTAGTTTTTAGTTCTTAGCATAATGGTAGTTTTAATCTAGGGATTGCTAGGAAAATTCCTTTACTTGTTTTTAGGCCTCCTTGCATTGAGAAATGCCTAATGAGGTAAAAACTTGTGAGGGAATAAGTTTTGGGAAAGTCATGGATCAAAGTAGTGAAATTCTGGAAAAATGTTCGGTGGGGAGTTTCCGGAGGCAGCGTTATTAAGATATTATTTTATGCATCAAATGATCTTCAAAAATCATAATATTTTATATGAAGAAAGTAGACATGTGGGGATTTCCAAATATATAAAATATGTATCATTTGGAGTTCTACATAAGGAGATAAAAATCCTTGAAGTTAGGCTATTTTTCCGTACGAAAATCTGGGCAGAGGTTGAAGAACATTAATCTGGGAATGATACGTTGAATCTGGGTAAACATTAATATTTTTCCTCAAAATTAGACATGATAAGGATTCCAAGGAGTTTTACGGATCTTCGTTTCGATTTTTGTAGAATTAATTAATTATGATTTTTCAAAATCGTTGGAAAATCTGCCTTAAATTCAAGATTTCGTTTTTAAGAAAATGTAAGGGCCAAAGTAACGAAGTGCTGGCGAAATTCTGCCAATTAGGGGGTCAGGGGTAAAATGGTCATTTTGACTAAAAATGTCCGTCGTAATGATAGATCCTTAACAAGTACGTTGTTATGTTGATAGGATATCCCTGATTACGTTTTGACCAACCGTCGTGCCGAATTACCGTAAAACGTCAACGAAGGTACGCTCGCATCGTAACACTAACTCGATGTTTATGGTATGCATGAAGATTTCTTTCTGTTGTTATACACTTTTGAACCACACGGTTTCTGTACCGCTGTTGTATCCAGCCAGACTTACGGCACTTTATATATACATATCAGTTACTCAATCGCTCCGATGCTCTACTATGATCATTTTGAAATGATGTTTGATAAAATTGCTCTGTCCGCTGTGTAGAAAATTTTATACTACTTTTGAAAAGTTGGGATGTTACACAGCTACTATCTATTGAAGTATTTTGGTCAGTGATCAAATGCAAAGTCCTCCTTTATTTTTGTTTCCATTAGCAATCTGTGAATATAGAAATCTTAGAAACATGACCATCACATAAGAAAGGAAAAATTTGATGATTACAAAAATTAGAAGCAAGAAAAGCAAAAAGATTCTACAAGTACACACTTCAATAATTACACACTTTATAAATACTCAAAGATCATTCTTAAATTACTCATCAATAGACATCATTCTCAAACAAATAGCTTTAACAATGGGAGAACAAAAGAAAGAAAATGGCCTAATTGGCGGGCTTTTGTTTGTTAGCTATTCATTGCACTTAATATGATATGGGTTAGACAGATATGACTAAGCCACATTGTGCACTTTAATCGATATGGTTTTTGTAAGTTACTCATTGAAATTACATTGAAAAATTAATTTTAGAACACACGTAACTCCTAGAAGATAAGGTAAGTTATACAATTTTTTATTGAAGATTATTGAAGGGCTAAGTTTCATTCAATACATTACATTGAAGTATTTTTTTTCCTAGTATTACTCAATAATCTAAACTAATTTTTGATGTATTCAGTACCTAAAGTATTTTTCCATTAACATCTGTAATACCCGGATATTTATCTGGAATATTATAAATAAAAGTTGGATATTTCTGATAAGTGAAATTTCAATCTCCGGTCTTGTATGATTATAGTCTATTTTCTAAGTAGGATTTCTGCGTGAAATTAGGGAGTTTAAGGGCCAAAGTGCCAAAATGACCAAAACGCCCGCAAAAGGGTAGGTAACTTAGGAAATTATGGAAAAATACCAAAAGGCAGTAAAATGATCAATTGAATTAGGAGAGTATAATATCTCTAATTATGGTAATTTAATAAATTATGAAATTGGAGAAATTGTACAAGAATGTTCAAAAAGTAATAAAAGACCAAAATACCCTTGCAATTATGGATTAATGCAATGGGCATGGAAATTCTAGTGTTAAAGCAAAAGTTTGAAGATAAAGGAGTGTCTTAATTAAGAAAATTACCAACAAGTGATAATAGAATAATTAAGTAATATTGGGCTAATTACTTAAGTGTAAACAAAGGAAATTAAGAGATAATTGTGTAAAGCTCAAAAATTGGTGGTAATTGGCTTAAAATTAGTAAAATATATTTACTAATTAATTGGAAATTTTGGAGAAAAATAGTTGAGTTTAGGTATTTTTAAGCCTAAATACAAGAATGGACCAACTAGGTAATTTTGTGGAATTTTTGGAAAAATTAAATAAATAAATAATAATTAAATAATTAATTAAATAAAAAAATTAATATTTATTAAATAAAAAATGGGCCAGCCGAAAATGGACCCAAGAAAAAGAGAAAAATAAATGAAAAATGAAATGAGAAAATATTTATGCAAGTGGACATATTATATTATTATAATTAATTAAAGTAGAAAATATGTGAATAGTAATATTTAAGTTAGGAAACGGACCCTATCTAGAGATCTAGGAATGGGATTATCAATATCAAAGTAGATTATTGATCAGTGGAATTTTATCTTCCATTAGACTCTTCCGGAAGTTAATTCGAGGCCGTTTGTGCATTTTCCTAATAAAACAAAATAGGGAAAAATGCATATAGGCATAATTTTGGAAAAGAGGAAAATAAATTCTAACTCAACATTTAGGAATGGGTTTGAATTTATTTAGACATATTTGGAATCAGTGAATTATTTCGAAGAGATTGATATCTCCGAAAACGAATTAAACACGGACGCGATCGGACACGTTTTTCGAGAAAACTTCAACTGGACTGTTGGAGGCCTATATGGAACCAAAATTTAGGTTGACTTGGACATTTCTACTAAGTGAGAACTTGTCTTCAAAGTTGTAAATCCATAATTTTGAGATTTCTCTGAAATCACGCAAATCGGGTACCGATCGGGGAAAATGGGTTTTTTATAACCCAAAATCCCAAACAAAGCCCTAATTTGCCAAACAAGGCCCTTGTTTTTTTCCTATAAATACCCCCCCCTCCTTCATAATTCTCACACCTTTTCTTCCTTCTCTTGGCCGAAATTTTTGGTTGAGAAAGAAGAGAAAGGAGCTCTGGGGAATTGCAGCAAATGGGCTCCTCAGAGAATTGTCCGGAAAGTCTTCAACGGGTAAGTCTTTCGGTCTTTAGTTTTTAGTTTAGTAGTTAGTAGAATTGTTAGTTAGATTTAGAAAGTAGGTGACAAGATTCCTACAAATGTTTTAGAGCCTTGTTTGCGTTGAAAAATATGCAGAGGTGTAAACATAGTAGGGATCGAGTCGAAAAGTTGTAGTTTTTATAGCTCTTTTAAAGGTTAGGGGTAGTAATAGCCTTTAAATTTTGAGTATGATTGGGTATCATATGGGAGGGCTATTTTAGTCTTTATTTTCAAAATCATAAATGCGTCGAAGTTCGCGAAATTTTGGGAAGAAAATAGCCTACGTAGCGGGCGCCGCGAAATTCCGCCAAGTAGGGGTATAGGGGCAAAATGGTAATTTTTACCTAAAATGCCGATTATAATGTCAAATTACTAATGGAGGTGACATTATTCTCATAGGATATCCGAAATCCTAATTTGTTGCCGTTACGTTGTCCAACGTGCCGTTGTCGGACAAACCGCCGTTTCCGTCGAGAAAGTACGCTTCGCCGTAAACATCCACGTACATCAACGAAGGTACGGACGCGCATCGTAACACTAATCCTATAGTTCTCATATACATATATGTCATAGATACGTTCATATACCGGGGCTCTGCTTAGGGTCGCCGCTTTACATACAGCCTTGTACGGGTTATAAGACATGATAATACCGCTTTGAGTTTTCCTAGCGCTGAGGACACGTGTTCGTGGCACAGGTTAATGTGCAGGCTATATTTGTGTAGGACTTTACGTACTGCTTTATGCTTATGTACTCTCTGTGTCACAATGTTGTTGTGTAGGACCTTACATATTTGCTTCATGCTTATGTTCTGTCTGTGTCACACTTCTGATGAGATGTTGTTTGTTATGTCATGAATATCTCGTTGTCTATATCTTTTTTTATTTGAGCATAAGGTTAACCGTTACCCGAGATTCAATGCGGTGAATTGAATCTCGCCTATAGCTTTCAGTGCGGAGGACCGCGAATTGATGTCCTGGGAAGCGGCGGGAGTGACTTGCGGAAGAAGTCATCTTTATCTTATCGCTTTCTTTTCCTTTCTCGTCGATTATTTTCCGAACCTTAGGATCACCGTAATGTCAATACAATATTACACTATGTTTCATGTTTTGTAAAAAAAAAAATTCCGCTTTAGAAAATGGGATGTTACATTTATGGTATCAGAGCTAGTATAAGGCGATGGCAAATTCGACTCATGATTGGGGTTCACAGTGTGATCTGTGACGAAGCATTGGCTCTTACCCCGACATGGCATTAGCCACCTGGATAGGTTGCATCCGTCGTGAGCGGTGCGTAAAACTAGCGGCTGAGTATCTTATGTTGTCACGGCGTATTGGCGCCACGGAGACATTTTTGGTATCAGAGCAATCTTTCTGGCAAGTGTTTAACTATGTTACCACGAACGGTTTGGTGCCGAAGGCAAGGCTAGTCTACGTGGGTGTGCCAATCAGTCACTGCTAACCCGGTGAGGCCCCCATGGTAGACACTTACAGGCCATTCTGTTCGGATAACGGAGTTAGATTCTTAGGTCTTTTAAACTTTGAGCATTTTTGAAAATGAGTACGATATGACACTCGGTGTAATAGGTAGTGATGGACAGAAACGAACATTCGTAGATCTTCTATCCCGTAATAATAGGACGTAACGCGCGTAGATCCGTAATTCCAGACGGCGGGGACGAAGATGAAACCACGATATTTCTAAACCGAAATATGATCGACTTAGGGTAGAGTCAATGGCTAGTATGCCCTTAGAACAGAGAAACCTGTTGGCTCGGATCATTCATCCTGATGACGACAATGTGTGGACATACGATATAACCACTTTGTCATAAACCAAACGGATGATGTAGTATACGTTAGCATGTACATTACATCTAATATGAAAATATATATGACTTGATGCCATGTGTTGTGTTATTGTTCTAACACTTAGCCGTTATTTGATATAAAGGAAAAGTTAAAACATGGCCATCATAAGAGGTGCCGGTGCACCAAGAGGTAGGGGACGAGGAGAATGAAGAAGAAGAAGAAGAGGAGGACAATGACAATCAAAGTGAGGAAGACCAGGAGGAAAATGCTAAGGAGTCCGATAGATCACAATCACCTCCGCGACGAGGAAGAAAGGAGAAGAATACCCAGTATTGGGTGAACCAACGGACCAATGAGCGTCGTGACATGGGGAAATTTACTCGGAGAAATTTCATGAGCAATATTTCCTCCTTCAGGTGAGAATGAACAAGGAGTCGGAATTTCTCCATATCCGACAAGGACGAGGAGGAATCTTTCGGCGATTACTACGCCCGGTTCACCAACTGTCCCGATACTCAAAGACATCTTGAAGGGCAATGATGAAAGCGATATGGTGAATATACTAATTCATGGGCTTAAATATGAAATTGGTGAAAGGCTCATGTCCCAATGATTCCGTAACTTGACAAGCGCAGTGGAAACTTGTCGGATGAGCGACGCAATCTCGAGGTTTCCAGAGATCAAGGAACTTCAACAACAACAATGCCGGTCGAGGTGGATCCAACCACGATAACTCTTCACAAAAGAGGAAGGCGCCACAGAGTAACCCCGTGGTGGAAACAAAAGGCCGTACCAAGTGGGCAACAGAACTATTCCAGCAAAGGATCACAAACATGCCCCAAATGCAAGAAGCATCACCCGGGCGTGAACTGTGAAGGGAAGCGATATGCTTGAGATGTCATAAGCCGGACACTATAGCGAGAGAGTGTGCGAGAAGATTGGAGAGGCGAGACCTCGAGCACCGGCCGAATCTTTGCACTTACGCGACACGAAGCCGAGACAATCCCCGAAAATGGTCCAAGGTACAATTTCTCTCAACGGAAATCTACTTGAGGCATTGTATGATTCGGGAGCAGTCATTCTTTCATTTCCTATGATTGTGCAAGTCGCCTAGGAATGAATGCTCGTGGTTTACCTTATGATTTGGTAGTATCTACACCACAGGGTGTAAAGTCTTTAGCTTCTGACGCATGTATGAATTGTACTGCTAACGTGGATGGACGAGTTTCTAAAGTGGATCTTATCCGTCTACCTCTTCACGGCATCGACGTCATACTCGGTCTAAATTGGCTGATGGCCAACGGTGCGATGATCGACTGTGGCAAGAAGAAGATATCATTTCCGGAGAAAAGTTGAAGTGAGCTCGAACTTTCTCTCGCTACGTAAGCCGATCGGTGCGTGAAGCAAGGATGCCATGCCTACATGGTATTCTTTTCGATCAAAGCGAGAAGTGATCTTTCACTCCAGAGATATCCCTGTGGTGAATGATTTTCCCGATGTATTTCCGGAGGATCTCACAGAGTTACCTCCTATCCGAGAAGTGGAGTTCAATATTGACTTGATGCCTGGCACAGGATCAATATCAAAGGCGCCGTATCGTATGGCTCCTAACGAGATGCAGGAGTTGAAGAAGCGCCTAGAAGAGCTTTTGAAGAAGGGGTTCATTCGACCCAGTGTATCACCGTGGGGAGCCCCGGCTTTTTGTAAAGAAGAAAGATGGAAGCTTCCGACTCGTGCATTGACTACCGTGAATTGAACAAAGTAACGGTCAAAAACAAGTACCCACTTCCCTGGATTGATGATCTTTTGGATCGATTATCCGGGTTCCACTCGTCTTCTCCAAAATTGATCTGCGTTCGGGATATCATCGATGCATGAGTTAAAGATGGTGATATTTCCAAGACAGCTTTCAGACTGTGTACGGGCATTATGAATTTCTTGTGATGCCCTTCGGATTGACAAATGCACCTGCGGTATTCATGGATTACATGAACCGTATCTTCCGACAACACCTAGACCAGCTTTGTGGTGGTGTTTATTGATGACATTCTCATCTACTCCAAGAGCAAAGAAGAGCACGAAGAACATCTCGAGGAAGGTGTTAAGCATACTCAGGAGAAGCAACTATATGCTAAACCGAGCAAATGCGAATTTTGGTGCCTAAGTGAAATTTCGGGCCATGTTATATCTAGCGACGGAGTTGCAGCTTGATCCAAGCAAGGTAGATGCGTTCGGACTGAACGGCCGAGACTCGTGGACGGAGATCCGTAGTTTTCTTGGTCTCGGGGGATACTACCGCAGATTCATACGGGATTTCTCGCGTCTAGCCCTTCCATTGACAAAGCTTACGAGGAAGAATCAACCCTTTGTAATGGGAGATGATCTTGAGGAGAGCTTTAAACCGAGAGAGAGATTGACTACAAGACCACAGTGTTAATCATCCCAGATCCGATGAAAAGTATGTTGTTTACGAGTGATGCCAGTGAAGCAGGGTTGGGATGTGTCCCGATGCAACAGGCGTGAGTGGTGGCTTATGCCTCTCGTCAGCTGAAGCCTCACGAGTTGAACTATCCTACACACGATCTAGAGCTGGCGGCTATCGTGTTCGCTTTGAAGATATGGAGGCATTACTTATGCGGTGTAAACGTAGAAGTGTATTGTGATCACAAAAGTTTGAAATACTTGTTCGATCAACGAGAACTCAACATGAGACAACGTCGTTGGATGGAGCCGATTAAAGACTACACCTCGGAGATCAAGTATCATCCGGTAAAGCAAACGTCGTTCTTGATGCTCTTAGCGAGGAAGACAGTGCGGTGGCATATATGATGATACAAGAACAGAAATTGTTGGAAGATTTCGGAGATCCGAATCTATCCAATCAAGTCTGCATGGGTCTTCATGCACCGCCCGATGCCTATCTTGCAACTCTTCTTGTTAGTCAAGGGAGTATGATCCGAGAGATGAAGTTGAGAAAGCTCGGCAGACAAGATGATTGGGCAAAAGAGATACGTGAGAAAATCTCTCGAGGTGAGACCAAGACCATGACCTATCACTTAGTGGATTGGTCGAGGCACAAGAAGCGAATCTATGTACCGCCAGTTAATGAATTAAGGCGGAAGATAATGGATGAGGCTCACAAGAGTAAATACACTCTGCATCCAGTGGTAGTCTCGCCCAAAATCGAATCATGATACGATTTGGGTAGTTGTTGACATTAACCAAGTCAAGACACTTCATTCCCATCGAGATCCACTATTCTCCTAACGATTGGCGGGGATTTATATCAAAGAGATAGTGAGATTACATGGTGTCCCTAAGAGCATTGTCTCGATCGGGATACGCGTTTCAAATCCCGTTTAAGCAAGCGTTACACGAAGGTATGGGGACTAAGGCGAGGTTCGATTCGGCTTATCACCCTCAAACCGACGGTCAATCACGAAAGACGATTCGACCGCCTGGAGGATATGCCGCGAGCATGTGCCACTGATTTCAAAGGAAGTTGGGATCAACATCTTTCGTTAGGCGAGTTTGCATATAACAACAGATTATCATGCTAGTATACAAATGGCCCCGTTCGAGGCATTGTATGGGCGGAAGTGTCAATCACCATTATGCTGGACAGATTCATTCAAAAGATTACTTGGGCCGGATATGCTTGAGCAAACCTCCGAGGCGGATCGCGTTGATCAAGAAAGAACGCTTAAGAGGAAGAAACTGAATCCACGGTATGTGGGACCATTTGAGATTTTGGCTAAGCGAGGAGAAGTAGCTTATCAGATAGCCTTACCCCCGAATCTGAGTAACCTCCACGACGTTTTTCACGTGTCACAATTGAAGAAATACCAGCGGACCGAGGTCATGTCATTGAGTACGAAGACGTTGAAGTACGACATGATAATACCTTCGTGGTTGAGCTGCAACGATCATTGATCATAAGGAGAAACGGCTCGAAATAAGACTATTCGATAGTGAAGGTGGTCCGGAAGGGTTTAACACCCGAAGAGGCAACTTGGGAAACCGAGAGTGACATGAAGGAAAAGTATGGAATATTATAAATAAAAGTTGGATATTTCTGATAAGTGAAATTTCAATCTCCGGTCTTGTATGATTATAGTCTATTTTCTAAGTAGGATTTCTGCGTGAAATTAGGGAGTTTAAGGGCCAAAGTGCCAAAATGACCAAAACGCCCCTGCAAAAGGGTAGGTAACTTAGGAAATTATGGAAAAATACCAAAAGGCAGTAAAATGATCAATTGAATTAGGAGAGTATAATATCTCTAATTATGGTAATTTAATAAATTATGAAATTGGAGAAATTGTACAAGAATGTTCAAAAAGTAATAAAAGACCAAAATACCCTTGCAATTATGGATTAATGCAATGGGCATGGAAATTCTAGTGTTAAAGCAAAAGTTTGAAGATAAAGGAGTGTCTTAATTAAGAAAATTACCAACAAGTGATAATAGAATAATTAAGTAATATTGGGCTAATTACTTAAGTGTAAACAAAGGAAATTAAGAGATAATTGTGTAAAGCTCAAAAATTGGTGTTAATTGGCTTAAAATTAGTAAAAATATATTTACTAATTAATTGGAAATTTTGGAGAAAAATAGTTGAGTTTAGGTATTTTTAAGCCTAAATACAAGAATGGACCAATTAGGTAATTTTGTGGAATTTTTGGAAAAATTAAATAAATAAATAATTAAATAATTAATTAAATAAAAAAATTAATATTTATTAAATAAAAAATGGGCCAGCCGAAAATGCACCCAAGAAAAAGAGAAAAATAAATGAAAAATGAAATGAGAAAATATTTATGCAAGTGGACATATTATATTATTATAATTAATTAAAGTAGAAAATATGTGAATAGTAATATTTAAGTTAGGAAACGGACCCTATCTAGAGATCTAGGAATGGGATTATCAATATCAAAGTAGATTATTGATCAGTGGAATTTTATCTTCCATTAGACTCTTCCGGAAGTTAATTCCGAGGCCGTTTGTGCATTTTCCTAATAAAACAAAATAGGGAAAAATGCATATAGGCATAATTTTGGAAAAGAGGAAAATAAATTCTAACTCAACATTTAGGAATGGGTTTGAATTTATTTAGACATATTGGGAATCAGTGAATTATTTCGAAGAGATTGATATCTCCGAAAACGAATTCCGACACCGGACGCGATCGGACACGTTTTTCGAGAAAACTTCAACTGGACTGTTGGAGGCCTATATGGAATCAAAATTTAGGTTGACTTGGACATTTCTACTAAGTGAGAACTTGTCTTCAAAGTTGTAAATCCATAATTTTGAGATTTCTCCGAAATCACGCAAATCGGGTACCGATCGGGGAAAATGGGTTTTTTTTTATAACCCAAAATCCCAAACAAAGCCCTAATTTGCCAAACAAGGCCCTTGTTTTTCCTATAAATACCCCCTCCTTCATAATTCTCACACCTTTTCTTCCTTCTCTTGGCCGAAATTTTTGGTTGAGAAAGAAGAGAAAGGAGCTCGGGGAATTGTGCGTGGCTCCCTCAGAATTGTCAGGAAAGTCTTCAACGGGTAAGTCTTTCGGTCTTTAGTTTTTAGTTTAGTAGTTAGTAGAATTGTTAGTTAGATTTAGAAAGTAGGTGACAAGATTCCTACAAATGTTTTAGAGCCTTGTTTGCGTTGAAAAATATGCGAGAGGTGTAAACATAGTAGGGATCGAGTCATTTGAAAAGTTGTAGTTTTTATAGCTCTTTTAAAGGTTAGGGTAGTAATAGCCTTTAAATTTTGAGTATGATTGGGTATCATATGGGAGGGCTATTTTAGTCATTATTTTCGAAAATCATAAATGCGTCGAAGTTACGCGAAATTTTGGGAAGAAAATAGCCTACGTAGCTAAGCGCTGGCGAAATTCCGCCAAGTAGGGTATAGGGCAAAATGGTAATTTTTACCTAAAATGCCGCTTATAATGTCAAATTACTAATGGAGGTGACATTACTCTCATAGGATATCCGAAATCCTAATTTGTTGCCGTTACGTGTGTCCAACGTGCATTGTCGGACAAACCATTGTTCCGTCGAAAGTACGTTTCCGCCAGAAACATCCACGTACATCAACGAAGGTACGGACGCGTACTGTAACACTAATCCTATAGTTCTCATATACATATATGTCATAGATACGTTCATATACCGGGGCTCTGCTTAGGGTCGCCGTTTTACATACAGCCTTGTACGGGTTATAAGACATGATAATACCGCTTTGAGTTTTCCTAGCGCGAGGACACGTGTTCGTGGCACGGAGTTAATGTGCATGCTATATTTGTGTAGGACTTTACGTACTGCTTTATGCTTATGTACTGTCTGTGTCACAATGTTGTTGTGTAGGACCTTACATATTTGCTTCATGCTTATGTTCTGTCTGTGTCACACTTCTGATGAGATGTTGCTGTTATGTCATGAATATCTGTTGTCTATATACTGTTTTATTTGAGCATAAGGTTAACCGTTACGAGATTCAATGCGGTGAATTGAATCTCGCCTATAGCTTCGTGGTCCGGAGGACCGCGAATTGATGTCCGAGGAAAGCAGCAGCAGGAGTGACTTGCGGAAGAAGTCATCTTTATCTTATCGCTTTCTTTTCCTTTCTGTCGATTATTTTCCGAACCTTAGGATCACTGTAATGTCAATACAATATTACACTATGTTTCATGTTTTGTTATGATCAGTTACTCTTACGCTTCATTGCTCGACTCTGATTGATTGCAAAAAAAAAAAAAAAAAAAAAAATTCCGCTTTAGAAAATGGGATGTTACAACATCTAGTTTCTTGAAATAATTTTTGATGTAATTTTTTTTCTTAAAGTATTTTCCTTAATTATGGTTTCTCTTTCTCTCACTTTATCCATGAAGATAAAAAAAGTGAGAGAAATGTTGCCTCTAATTATGGTTTCTTTTGAATCCTTTTGTCACAAAAGCGCAAAATCGAAACCGTAAACCTTAGCCTTCGCCACAAAATTCATTCTCAAAAAATTTAATTCAATTTACTTATCTTCCACTAAAAAAGACAAATCTGGAGCCATAAATTTTGAAATTATTCACTGAAAACTCCAAAATTGAAACCGAAATGTTGCTGAAGATCACACAAAACCGACTGGTATTGGATGAATGAAGGACTGAATGAATTGATGAAACACAAATTAATGTGGGCACAAATTGTGTAAACCGAATTCAATTTTTTCGGCCATTCCATACCAACAATTAGAGGCATGCAATTCCAACCAGAACTAACTAATGATTTAAGAAGAAAGAAACTCTCTATTAAAGCAAGAACTAGGGATAATAGATTTTACCACGACCTCGAAATCATTAGTTAGTTTAGCCGCCCGATTCCTCGTCTTCTCTTGGTGAGACGTCGACCCGCTGCAGGAAGGTCTCCGCGTTGTGGGTGTGGGGTTCAAATGAAAGAAGTGTGTTTTGGCAGAGGAGTTGGAAGGCGGTGTGCTAAAAAAAAAAAAGACACAAGTTTGTGTCAGCAAGTGCTGTCCTTTGCCCTACTGTGGCTCCACCACTGGCTGAGCTAGACGGAGCAACGACAGCGAGACACCCAAATCAACCCCTGAGCTGGACGGAGCAATGAATCGACACACAAGGACAAGGGTGATGAAGAAGAAGAGACGCGAGCTCGGAACCCATGGAAGAGAGGAAGAAGCAGGAAATTTTAAACCGATGAGAAGCAAGCCAAATGCAAAAAGAGAAATATATATAATATATATTAACCATTTGGAGTCCCAAATTATAATTTGGGACTCCACAACTATATTTTTAGAGTCCCAAAATATAATTTGGGACTCAAAAAGATTATTTTTGGAGTCCCAAATTATATTTTGGGACTCCAAAAATAAATTTTTTGTCACCGAAAATTTTTTGGTGGGTTGGGGATTTTTTTGGAGTCCCAAAATATAATTTGGGACTCCAAAAATAAATTTTTTGGAAAAAATAATTTTTTGCGGGTTGGGGAAATGTTTTGGAGTCCCAAATTATATTTTGGGACTCCAAAGCCAAAAATTTTCCATGAGTTTGGGAGTCCCAAATTATAATTTGGGACTCCAAAAAGTTTCACCAGCTGGCCAAGAACGCAATCCCGCCCAAAAATTTCTTTTTGGAGTCCCAAATTATATTTTGGGACTCCAAAACTTTATTTTTGGAGTCCCAAATTATATTTTGGGACTCCAAAAATGTTTCAGAGCCAATATAATTACAAGAATGCCACTGTGTTCACTTGTTACATCCCTTTTTTAAATAGTGACGTTTTTTAGGGTAGTAATAGCCCATTTTTGTAGTAGTGTATATTAATTAAATTTTTCTAACAGATCTAATCTAATATATTTATTTAATCCAAATTAAAAGCCTGCTGATTTAATTTATCTTTATAAATTAAATATGAAATATGATATCTGTCTATTTAATTAAATCTCAGATACTATATCTCAATTTAAATTAAATCAGATATATGATACCTACCTCATAACTTTTATACTTATGTGGCTATTATTTAATAATTGTCAAACATTTTGTAAACTAGTGGGCCTTGATTAGAACTTATGTATATCTCATCATTACCCTTTAATTAAGAGTGTTTGTGTGTGTGTTTATAGGGGCATTACAATGAAGTTCCAAGTAAGGAACTTAATTATCAAGAAGTCATAATGACAAGTTAAGTGTTATCATTTCTTACTCTGGAACTTGTTATTATATATTTGAGCAAAAAAAAAAAAGAACTTGTTATTATATACTCTTCAGTTGTCATTTGAACTTATGGTAACTATGTCCCATCCTTGGAGGACCTCATTGTAATTCCCCCATGTCTATATCTATATCTATGTGCACGTATATTCTTACATATAAATATTTGCTTTGTAATCAAGGGCGGACCCACTTGTTACAGAAGGGGGACAAGTGCCCCCGGTTGAATTTGAGATTTTTTTTTTTTAATAATTAATACATGTTTGAATAATTGCACACCCTTAAATTAAGTGCCCACCCTTAATACATCAAGGCTGCACTTCGTAATGGGATGGGGGAAGAATGGTCGAATGATTGTTTAGTGCCTTATATTGAAAAAAATGTATTTGATAGCATTGATAATAAGACAATTATGATGGAATTCTAAAAAATAAGACCTAGAAGGATGACATTATAATTATTTTTATTGTAATATATTATTTTTATTAAAATATATGTACTTAAACTTATTGAGTACCCACCCTTCATTATAATTTATGTAGCTGCATTTATTTCTAACAGTACTTAGCTTTGCTTTTCTAAATGATAGGTTTATAATTCTCTCTCTTATTACATTATCAGTATTCACTTGAGTTCATAAATATTTTTTTGATATATTTTTTTCTTGTTTATATTCATTCTTTTGTTTTTTAATGAATTTAAAACTTTTCTTAAAAAAAAAATTTGGAGGCGCTACCCTGAATCCCCCCGCTAATTTTGTCTCCCTTCTGTAATTTTCTAGGTCTGTCCTTGTTTGTAATAATATAATAAATATATTATTTTTCAGTAAAATAATACCGGCAAGCAAACAAGTAAATTGTTAATATCACATCACCCAACCGAGTACGTAGTTTGAATTAGTATTTTTGGTTTTAGGCTTTTGAAACCTTAACTAATAAACCGTATTCACACACGTTAAAAACATTTTAAATTAGAATATCAGCCCTATATATATATATATATATATATATATTCAGACCCATGCGGTATGTTTATGTCAGTCAAAGGATAGATACAGAGTCATAGTTATCAGAAAATGACTCGCATGCAAATTCTAATTTCTACCAAATATGGAACACGCTTGATGTCTATATAATGTTAAAGAATACGACTTTGTAAAACGAAGAGGTGAACCCACTAACGTGCATCACGTGCCTGTGCGAATCCGTACAACTGACTTTTCAAATGAACATATTAATCAATTTCAATTCATATTAATCAATTTCAATTCATATTAATATTGTAATTAAGTCATGAGATTTCCAAAAAACTGATTGTGAATTTCTACAATGCATAAAACTCACCTGAATTTTGTGTCATAATTAATTGACTCGTACCAAAAGTTCAAACCAACAAATTTAGTTCTTACCCTTTGTGACAAGGTCATTGACGACCTAATCTATCCAACCCTAGATTTTAGCTCAAATTATTCCTCAAGACATCAACAATGGGTGTTTGTGTAATATATATATATATAGTTTATCATGTCACTTGACATAAGGTTTGGTCAAGTCACCCCAAAACTACATCGTTTTGGAAGTTAGGAGAATTAATGAAGGGTGTTTTAGTAAAATTCATATAATAAATAAAAAATAAAAATACCAAAACACCCTTCATTAATTCCCTCAACTCAAAAACGACGTCGTTTTGGGAGTTAAAAGAATTAATGAAGAGTGTTTTGGTAAAATTCATATAATAAATACAAAAACAAAAATACCAAAATATCCATCATTAATTCCCTTAACTTACAAAACGACGTAATTTTGGGGTGCCTTGACATAACCTTATGTTAAGTTACATGATAAACTATAAACCATATATATATATATATATATATATATATATATATATATATATATATATATATATATATATATATATATATATATATATATATATATATTCTTCATCTTGGATGCTACTGTACAATTATTTAGTCCTATTTATAAAGTAGAGTGTTTTTTTTCCTATTTAAAGTCACATCATTAATGTTTTCACATGAATGTACAATTTTACTATTTTTTCATTAATACTCCATACAGTCTTTAATAAATATAAGATTTAATTTATAGTTCAATATATTCATTGAAGGAGATATTATATTAAGAACGGTGTAATACCCTAAAATTTGACTTAGGGAAAATATCATAAATTAAGAAATAATACCTATTAAATAGGTGAATATGTGATATCAAATTTGTAGGGGAAAAATCTCTTGAAAATTAGAGTGCCAAAATGACGAAAATGCCCTTGTAGGACATAAGTAACTTAGGAAAATTGTGAAAAATCCTAGGAGGTAGTAAAATATTTATTAAAATTAAGAGAGAATATTGTCTCTAATTTTAGTAATTTAATAAAATATCACCTTGGAAAAATTAGAAGAAGGGAATCAAAAAGTATTATAATGACCAAAATGCCCCCGTAAATGTTAGTAAAATGCATAGGACATAGAATACTAATGTCAATGCAAAAGTTATGAGGTAAGGAGTAATTCTAATTGAGAAAATTATCAACAACTAGTAAGGGATTAATTAAGTAATTATTGGCTAATTACTTAAGCATAAACGAAGGAAAATTCAGAGATAATTATGTAAAACCCTAAAAATAGTGGTAATGGCTAACAAATTAGCATAAATATATTTCCTAATTAATTGGGAAATATGAAGAAAATTTGGTGAGATTATGTAATTTTGAGCCTAAATACGAGTATGGACCAATAGGAAAATTTTGCAAAAAAATTATGTAAAAATAATTATTTAATTAATTAAATAATTAATTAGAAAATAAAAAAAAGGGATCAGATTTTATGCTGAACGAAATCTTGAAATGGGAAGAGGATAAGAATTGTAATCAATGTAATGTGCAAGTTGTATTAAAATATGATATAAGCAAAAAGCAAGTAGGATAAACAAGAACCAATAGAAATTAAATCCTATCTAGAAAACCAAGAACAAGATTTCTAAAGTCAGAGAAGAATATAAATAAGTGAATTTTTATCTCGGAATGGACTGTCTTAGAAGTCATTTCCAAAGTCGGAAGAATACGTAGGTAATAAGACGAAATAGGGTTAACTGTGAAAAAGGCAGATAGTCCCAAATGAAAACCTGTAGAAAATAAATTATAACTCAACATCTAGAAGTAAGTTGAGAATTTCCTGGACATATTTGGAATCGGTGATTTTTGTCCAGAGGTTGGCAATTCCGGAAATTGATTCCGAAACCGACACGTTTTTCCGTAAAACTTCCACAGGACCGTTGGAACCCTGTATGGAATCAAAAATTTATTTAGCCCGGACATTTCTAATAAGTGAGAAAATGTCTTCAAAGTTGTAATTCCGAATTTCTGAGATTTTACGCGATTACGCAATTCGGACACCAATCGGGGAAATTCTACCGGCTAAGCTTCTGGAAGGTGACACATGGCATCACCCCATTGGCTCTTCCCTTGACTTTTGGGGAGCCAAGAGGTCGGCCAAGAGAGGGAGGGCCAAGATTGTGCCACCTACTCCGTGTGCGATCCGACGGTCCAGTATTCGCCTGACAAAGTGTGAATAGTGTCATGGATTTTCACTATAAATACCCCTTCACCTCCTTTGAACTCTTCACACCAAAATCCTTTGAGATTTTCGAAATTGGCAGCAAGGAGGAAGGGAAGAAGTCCGGGGAATTCTGCAGCGAAGCTCTGAGTAAGTTTTTCGGTGCTTAGTCTTAAGTTTCGGTAGTTAGTGTAGAAATGTTAGATTAGTCTTTAATCTTCCGAGTATGCTTAGATATCATATGATAGGAGTATTTTAAGTGGGAATTTCGAAAATCATGATTGGGTCAAAGTTCTGGCAAAATTTTGGAAAGTCGGAGTCAAAGTAGCGAAGCTACCGAAATTACGGCGATTAGCGGTATAGGGGCAAAATGGTAATTTTTACCTAAAATGCCTGTTATAATGTCAAATCACTAATAAATGTGATACTACTTATATAGGATACCAGTAATCCTATTTTGCTGCCGTTACGCTGTCCAACATGCCGCTGTCGGACGATCCGCTGTTTTTCGTCAAAAAGTACAATTTCTGTCAAACGTACCGTTTTTCTGCTGGAAGTACCTACGCTCGTCAACGGAGGTACGTTCGCGTACTGTAACACTAGCTCTGATGATTATTGAATGCATATATGTGATGATATGTTGTGTGAATAATTTGGTGCCGAAGGCAAGGCTAGTCTATGTGGGTGTGCCAATTAGTCGCCGTAAAGTCGGTGAGGCCCCCATGATAGACACTTACCTGGCCATTGTATTCGGTGCTAGATGCACCGTATCTATGGAACCGTACTTAGATACTCCGTGTCTATGGAACTGTACTTAGATACATCTCGTACTTAGATATACCGTGTCTATGGAACCGTACTTAGATGCACTGTGATTAATGAATCGTACCTAGATGCACTGTTTCTATGGAACCGTACTTAGATGCACTGTGATTAATGAATCGTACCTAGATGCACTGTGTCTATGGAACCGTACTTAGATGCACTGTGATTAATGAATCGTACAAAGATGCGCTGTGTCTATGGAACCATACTTAGATGCACTGTGAGCAAGGAACCGTACTTGGATCACTATTAAGTTTTTACGGGTTATTGTCATGATAATGTTGTGTTGTTTTCCTACATGGATCGTTGCTGTGATTCTAGAAATATCTGTTACGCATATGTTGTTTATAAGCATGAGGTTAACCGTTACCTGAGATCCAATGTGGTAAATTGGATCTTAGCTATAGCTTCAGGGTCCGGAGGACGACCGAGGGCCGAGGAAAGAAGCAAGCAGGCCACGTAGAAAATCCGGTTGAAGATTTCTTTCTGTTATACTTTTGAAACACTCTTGTACCGCTGTTTAAATAGCAAGATATGCTACCGTGGGTATTTTAATATATATATCAGTTACTCAATCGCTCCGGTGCTCTTCTCTGATGTTTGCAAATGATGTTTGATGAAAAATATATATATACTGCTTTTGGAAATTGGGATGTTATAAACGGGAGAAAATATGTTATTTTCTTTGAAAGTGTATATATATTAGATAAGGGTAAAGTTAAAAAATTATTAAATTTTAATACAGAATTAATGAGGTTTAAGGTTTTTTTCTCCCTATGAAACATGTTGAAAATGACTTAAAAATAGCATCAAGGGAGTATGTTGACAGAATCAATATGTTTCTATTTATTTGCTTTAATATAAAATTTGTCTCACACAAACACTACAAAAAAACATCGTATTACCCACGAAAATTTTTCCGTGGGTAATTTCAATTCCCACGGATTCCGTGGGTAACTGACAATTACCCACGGAAAATTTCCGTCCCAAAAAAAGACGTGGCTTATTTTTACCACAATTTTTTTTGCCACGGAAATTTTCCGTGGGTAATTTTAATTACCCATGGAAATTATCCACGGATTCTGTGGGGAATTGTCAATTACCCAAGGAATCCGTGGGTAATTCCGTAGATAATACGATGTTTTTTTATAGTGAATTATAAAGGAATAGTAACAAGGATTAGGGAGTAATGAAAACTTACTAACTCCTTTCATGTATTAAATTAAAGTTTTCACCCCAAGAACTATGTTTAAGATTTACAAATGTCAAATTACTATCATTATTTAATTTATACGAAACTTTATTACAGTTCAATAATAGTATACGCTCAACAATATTATAACAATATATTAAGTTTCAGAGAAAATCCCTTTCCAATATTTCCAGTTAACTGGCTTCGGTTATCTACAGCTTGCTGGGCATGTTTGATCTGTGTGGAAGTTGCAGACACTCCCAATTCTCATCACTTTCAAACCTCCTGAAGTATTGATCAACGATCTCTTCACTAACTAGCTCCAGCTTTGAAGGATCCCACTAATAAAAGACATCAATAGTAAAAGAAAAAATAATTTTTTTTTTTTTTTTTTTTTTTTTTTGTATTTGTATTTGTTGAGAGAATCACTTAAATTCCACAAACTCGGGAGAATGAATAAGAGAGGTTATCGGTTACCTTGGGCTGCTTGTCTTTATCTATTAGCTTTGCTCTGGTGCCCTGTGAAGTGGGTGCCCCAGGGCCGTTACAGACAAAGTATGTGAGCAAATAAATAAATATAATTTATATTGGTTTTAATTATAAGGCATGTAAAATAAAATACTATCTATTTATCAGATTGTATATTGAAAAAAAAAAAAAAAGAAGTATATATTCGTCAATGAAGAAACATGCAAGTTGGTGTGGCTTAATAATAAATGTATTGCCATAAAAATTATAAATTTACCAAAATATACACTACTTATAATTGTTCTGACCTCGTAGAAATCGTTGCTGACAGTTCTTCGTATAAAATGAGAGAAAATGTTGTGATCCCGAGAAAAACATTGTTCCATGCTTTGCCATCTGCCTTCTCTCACCTAATCACATTCAAATCAATTCATTTCATTATCTCAATAATTATTTGAGTTTCCTAATTTTTTTTTGGCCGACATTTGAGTTGCCTAATTATTGCTTTTACTTTGTAATAATATGCTGATACTCCATCCGATCCGATCCTATTTATAAGAGCTTGATAACTAAATTATGCGATTTAAAAAAATAGTTAAAATTAGTTAAAAATAATAAGTATGTCTAAAATAGTTTTTGTCCCAAGTATGCCGTTATTTATGAGGGATAAGTAAATAGGAGAAAGAAATAGAGTAAATGTAAGTATCACCTTAAAGTAATAAATATAATCGATGAGGGGTAAAAATGGGAAAAAAAATTCATTAATTGTTCATACAACTCATGTCGGGCTCGTAGAAAAATAACCAAGGCATTTCAAATTTTGGGCTCTTATAAAATGGATCGGATGGAGTATTAATTATTTACTTTGCATATACTTACAGATCTAAGCCATATCTTGAGGCTTGTAGGACAAGATGTCCTCATGTAACTTAATGCATCTGTGATCCACTTCTCTGCTCCTTTCATTTCCATTTCTTTTTCCTATCAAATTTGGATGTTTCACGTCATCCAAACAACATATTCTTAACTAAGTAATTCAGATTTTGATTTTTTGTACTTAGAAAAAAATTAACATAAAATAAAGCCAAATATATAGGACATACCAAGGAAAGAATAATTTCCTCAACAGTTCCTTTTGAGAAACACTTGTTAACTGTGTCCAGTCTGTTTAGTTTGCGAGAAAAACAAGTGGATGAGGCATGGCGTATTAAAAATCTAAGAGAAAATGTAATGCATGCATATAAATAGAGCATAACCACAAAATTCATTATTATGTACCTAGAAAGGGGGCTCTCTTCTTTAAAAAATGCTGCTTCTGTAAATTTATCAATTACGGCAGCAATTGCTGATGTATCTGATGTTGTGATAGATTGCATGGCATTTTCCAGCAAGTTTAGCTTCTATACATTGCACCAACATAGAGTGAGGTTAAGTTTTAATCATTAATACAAATATTAAGGCATAAATGAAGTTTCTCTTCAAGGGCAAGACCTTCTAGGTGTCTCCAAATGAAAAGAGAGAGACCTGTCAAACTATTGTCTTTACTTCTCTCTATTTGGAAAATGTTCTGCAGATTCTATTAGCAAGGCACTTTTAACATATTTGACCGGAATCAAGAAAATCTTTAAACCTTTTCAACTATGCTTCAAAATTTAATAATTTTTTGACTTTATTCTTGTTTATTATAAATGAATGAGTGGGAACTGACGGAGAACTGACAAGTCCAACAACAATAAATTAGAGGTAAAATTGAACGTTTATATAATAAATTTAATCCTAAAGCGTGTATAAAGTCAAGGTACATGACATAAAAGGAATACATACCTTAGAAGGGACAAAATGAGTGGCAAGGCCACATTCAACCATTTCTGCTCCATTCAAATGCCTTCCTGTTAATCCCAAGTACTCGCCTGTATTACAGAATGAAATTTCATTAACAACTACTCTCTCTAGTCTTTAATATAGGATACACATTTATGAGTTGATGTTGGCCTTAAATATAAGACATATTTTTTATATTTGTCAATCATTTTCTAATTTATCCTTATTGATTCTCCCTCAGTAATAATCAAGGAATATAAGAAAGGAGGGAGATAAGGAAGATGATTATGGTGTTTTAGAAAATATATATCATATTAACTAACTTAGCTAACTTTCATAATCAAATCAAACTAAGTAAATATGTTTTATATTAACAATTCACTAGCCTAGAGAAAAAATACAATATTACCAAAATAGCCTGGAAGCCTTGAGAGAAAGTAAGAAGCACCCACATCTGGAAAGAGTCCTATAGATGCCTCCGGCATGGCAAATACCTATGAAATAAATGATACAAATATGAGTTGTCATTCCATGTCAATTGTAAATTTTAATGTTGGGAAGAGAAAAATTAAAGACGACGAATTCAAATACATACAGCGTTTTCAGTGACAACCTTGAAGGTTGTGTTCATGGAGAGACCAGCTCCTGCTCCCATAACCGTTCCATTAATCAAAGACACCTTCCAATATTATTATCAATTAATTAAAAATTATTTATAGTATTTTATTTCCATTTTTAATAAAACAATATAATGATTTTTAAAACAGAGAAAATAATTTGGTTAAAGGCCAATTTTTGCCACAGAAGTGTCAAATATGGAGCAATTTAGCCCTAACCGTTATCCCAGTTAAGTTTGACCGTTAATTGACCAAATATATTAAGGTGCAAATTTGGCTCGAAAGTTATTACTTAGGAACAATGCTATTCTGGAAGTTTCCAAATCATAGCAATGTTGCCCTGATAGTTATCTAGGTTAAGTTTAATTGTTAGTTGACCAAATATGTTAAGCTAGCAAAGATGAACAACATTAAAGAAGAAAAATTTACATTGCCGAGAATAAGGCCATTGAAAACTCACTGCCGCTGTACCCCAAAGACATCGAGACCTCTTTAATTTTCTCTTCATGACACAAGATGTTTTAACCTCTTTGATTGTCTTTAATTCTTCATATGGAATGCATTTTTGTTTTTTTTTTTAAAATACTTATTTTAAAATATAACTTTGAAAAAAATGTCAAATAAACATATTTGGATAGCTAACAGGTAAACTTAACATGAATAACAGAAAGGGTGAAATTGTAACTAAACCCAAAAAAAAAAAAAGACGTTGATTGCCAGCTCAACATATTTAGTCAACTAACAGTTAAATTTAACTGGAATAATGGTTAAGACAAAATTACTCCAGATTTGAAACTTGCGGAAAACTTTCAAGGCAAAATTGGCCCTCAAAGAATATTGGCCTTTAACCCAAAATAATTTGGGGATTGGCAATCTTACCACAGGTTGTTTGTAGGTCGCTATTAAATAGTTGAGTGTGAGAAGTTTCTTGTAATACGGTATAATAAGTGACCAGTGCCCTGATTCATATCAGCAGATACACATATTAGCCCCAATGTCTCAGTACTTTTAATGATGTCAAAATGAAATTTTAATTATTATCCGTGTGTTGAAAATTTTCAATTTTTCACCTAGCCGGTAATTATATTGACTGTAAGCCAACTATTTACCATTCAGCAATTTCAGACGAGTCTTAATTTCTGTACCATCACCTATTCGCCCCTCTTAGGGAATATTTCTACATGAATATATTTTATTGAAGATTAAATTAAACTTGCACTATAGAATTAGATTCCTTTGTTAGCATTTCTACATGAATATATCATCAATGAACTAGGCTATATCAACATATTATGCCATTTTGAATGATCGCTGATACTGATATTCCTGATTGTTTTTTCCTTTAATTTTTAAATTCTATTTATTTGTTTTAGTTCTACATATACACCTGCAATTGAAGAAGCAATAACTGATACTAGGTCACCACCGGCACAAAATGCTTTTCCATTAGCCTGCAATATTGGGTAAACAAACAAAACTATATATAACTACAACTTTTATTGACACAGTCAGTGCAATATTAAGAAGTCAACAATTATTGGGAAAAAACACAGTATATATAATTACAATAATTGAAATTTCCGCTGCTCATTTACCTTCAAAATGACCAGTTTAACTGATGGGACATTCTCATACAATGTCAAATTCTGTGTCATTTGAGAAATCTGAGGGGGGGAAACAAAACAAAAAGTACAAGAAGTAAATAACTATAATTGGTTATCCGTGAATATAAATATGTGTGCGTGTGCACATATTTATAAATACGTTTGAACCCACCATTTCGTAATTAAGGGTATTCAACTTGTATGGCCTATTTAGTATCACTTCCTTCACAATCGGATTTCCGGCGAAAAGTACCTAAAAGACAGACATGCCATATATTCGAAATTATAAACTAGGACCAGAATCCCATATAGAAAAAAGGTAGATAGGTTTTAGAAATGTGGTCTAATTTATTTATTGTACATAGTTAAGATATATAGAATATATAAATATACAAATTTAGAAGAAGGAAATACCTGGTTTGTTTCTCTGGCAAAGTTTAATCTTATAGCCATAGTGCAGGAAATGACGATACACAAATTCTCAATTATAAGAAAGTGCAAACATAGAAAGTTTATCTAAAATGGAACTTGCTTGGGTATGTATATATACACACAAACACATACATAAAATGCTAAAGGACTCAACATTGATTAATTCGTAAGAGGAGATGAACATGAGCAACGTGCAACTTGAGCCCCGTGAAACACATGGAATTGCCATTATTACGAATTAAGATGAACGAGACTCTTGTTGTTTGAAGTAGTTTATAGTCGCAAACAACAATATGTTAGATATTTCATTAATATGATAAAATTATATCTTATTCAGATTCCATCTAGATATATTTATTTATTGATCATGTAAAGGATATAGTAGTTTCTTATTTTGATCAAATTAAGTATATCAGTGATGACTTCTCATTTTTAATAGGTTTGAGAATATTTTGATATATTTGAGAAGTCATCAATGCTAAATTAAAGAGATTTTTTTAAGATTATTAGATTTTCTTAAGATTATTAGAGATATCAATTTGGGTGCATCATTTGAGGGATTTCAACTTAGAAAATAAGTTTTTAAGTTTCTTTAAATAATAATAATAGTACTATATTTTCCTTTAAATGATAGTAGAGGTGTAAGGATCAGGGGCATGATTATTTAACAGATTGAATGCTTTGACCGTTTGGAATTAATGGCATCGTTTGACAATTGGGCCCCACAAAATTGAATAGAATTGAAGAAGACAATTTGAAGGCCCAAGGAAGCACGCCACATTTTGAGACAATTGAGCCCACAAATTAAATGGAATTGAAGGCCTAAAAAAAAGGAATGCTATAGAAAAAAGAGGAGAGACCAGCCGCGGCAATTTGAGAGGGAGATTGTAACATCCCATTTTCAAAAGCCGAATAAATTTTTTTCCATTAGAGTAGAGCATTGGAGCAAGAGAGTAACTGATACATATATTCAAAATGCCGTAAGTCTGGCTGATTATAGTAACGGTACATTATTCCGAACGTCTAACTGAAACGTAACTACATAAACATAAGAGATCTTCAGCCGGGTCTCTACTCGGGCTGCTTGCCGTTATCCTCGGTCCTCCTGATCCCGGGTTGTTAAGAGCTGAGGTCCGCACCGGACCTCAGGTAACGGTTAACCTCATGTTTATATACAATATATGGACTACGGGCATTCACAACATAAACAAAATAAGAGCACTCAACCAAAAGTACAACAAGTGTATCCCATAAAGTTAGAAATAAATATAGTCTTGTATTATTTATTTCATTCTTTGTATATTGTATTCTAGAGGTATTAATCATATTCTAGAATAATCCCATAGGGACACATGTCATTGTATTATTGGTGGTGGATTCTATAAATAGAATATAGGCTCAAGCTATTCATCATGAGCTTGACCTAATTTTCCTAAAATCCTATCTTGGTATCAAAGCCTAAAAGTCAGAAATGGCATCATCTGGGAATTCTTCTTCCTTATCTGAAAACCCTAACCCTATTTCTTCCATTAGTCCCAATACCCAATCCCCAAGAGAGTCCATTGTAACCACAGTCCTTCCCACCTCAATCCCTTCAATATCCATTGGTCAAAACACCACTGGTCAAAACGTGTCTCCTTCTTCTTTTTTCACTCACCATTTTCAACCACCGTCCTCTTTCCCTTCGTACCTACCCTTCCCTTTTCTCGATCCTCATTTTCTCCCACATCCAGCATACTCCACAAACCCGATTCACCACTACTCCCAGTTTCCGATCCATAGCTCCGCCGCACACACTCAGCCGTCGGTCTCGCCTTCTTCTTCTCAACCTCCGATTACCCAGTCGTCCTCCATCTTCTCCTCCACGGTCATTCCTCCGCTCTCCACTTGTCTTCCTCCTCTCTCGACATCACCGTCGGCATACCATCATTTCCCCCAAAACCAATTCCCACACCTTCATCACTTCAGCCCAAATCCGATTCCCAGCGTTCCCGTGCTTCACCAAGGCTCGCAGATCACAACACGCTCTACACCTCTGCTAAGTTCTTTGAACCAGGGGAGTCCCGTCAAGTTGGACGGAGACAACTTCCTTACATGGGAGTCAACTGTTATGCCCATTATCAAAGGCCATCGGCTTGATGGGCACCTTCTAGGAACAAAACCGATTCCTCCTGAATATGTGTTCGATTCAGCTGATCAGGTATGCTCCAATCCTGTCTATGAAGATTGGCTAGCTACTGACCAGATTCTTCTCGGTTGGCTATTTGGGACTATGACAGTAGAGATTGCAAGCCAAATGACAGGCTGCAAGACATCCTCATCTCTCTGGAAATCCATCACTGAGTTTGTTGGTGCTAATACAAAATCTTGTATCACCTTTCTCAAAAGTGAGTTTCAACAACTCAAGAAAGGCTCTCTTAAGATGAGAGAATTTTTGGCAAAGATGAAATCAGTTTCTGATAACTTGACCCTTGCTGGCAGTCCCTTATCTCTTACCGATCTCATTACACAGACACTTGCTGGACTTGACTCTAAGTATACTCCAATTGTGGTTCTTCTGTCTGAAAAGGAGAATTTATCCTGGTCTGACTTACAATCCAAGTTGCTTACCTTTGAGTCTCGACTGGAGCAGCTTCACACTTCTACTACCACAGGTCTGTCTCAAGCCTTTGCTGGTCTATCCTTCCAATCTGACCATAGTCAGTCAACCAGCTCCAGAGGCAGAGGACGTGAAGGTAGAAGGGGTAGAGGTCGGTCAAATAGAGGAGGCAGAGGCAACCCATCTCAGTCAAAGTCTGATCGACCTTGGTGCTATTTATGTGACAAACCAGGCCATGAAGTGGCTAATTGCTTTAAACGCTTTGACAAGAACTTCAAGCCTCCCACGCGCAAGCCTGAAAACGCGTCTGCTTATGTGACTACTCCAGAAACAGTTGCTGACCCAGCCTGGTACTTGGACACAGGGGCTACTCATCATGTCACTAATTCATCAGATGATATTGGATCAACTGTGAATTCAGGTATCAATTCCATCTCTGTGGGTAATGGTTCCCCTGTACATGTGGTTGGTTCTGGTAATGCAAAACTATTATGTGATAAATCTGCTAGACTGAAAACTCTGGATTTGAATAATATTCTTATTGCCCCTAAGATGTCAAAGAAACTGATAAGTGGTTACAGATTGACTAAAGATAACAATCATGTCTCTGTTGAAATTAATTCTCATGGTTGCTTTGTGAAGGACAAGAGTCTATCTAGTGTTTTGCTGCAAGGAAAAACCACCAAAGGATCAACCCCAGGTCTCTATCGGATTGACAATCTTGTTGTTCCAGTGAAGAAGAGTATTGCTACTAGTTTTGTTTCTGTTGGTAATGGCTCAATTGAGTCAAGTAGGAACTTGTCTCTGTCTGAATCTTGGCATAGAAGACTAGGACATCCTAGTAAAGTTGTTTTACAAAGAGTACTTATGAATTGTAATCTTTCATTGCCATCTAATGAAAATTTTCAGTTTTGTGAATCTTGTCAATTGGGTAAATCTCATCGACTCCCTTTCCCTACCAGTAACTCACGAGCATCTTGTGTTCTAGATTTGATTCATACGGATCTATGGGGGCCTTCACCAATAAAATCAGTTGGGGGCTATCGCTTTTACATTAGTTTCCTTGATGACTATAGTAGGCATACGTGGATTTATCCTTTAAAAACTAAAGGAGATGCTTTAGCTGCCTTCAAGGTTTTTACGAACATGGCTGAGAACATTTTTGAAAGGAAAATAAAAGTCCTTCATAGTGATTGGGGTGGTGAGTTTAGAAGTTTTCAGAGTTTTCTTGATGATCATGGAATTGTTTTTCGACACTCTTGTCCTCACACATCAGCCCAAAATGGTAGAGTTGAGAGAAAGCATCGTCATATTGTTGAGACAGGTTTAACTCTTTTGGCTCACGCGTCTATGCCTACTTATTATTGGTGGGAAGCATTCTCTACTGCTGTTTATCTCATTAATAGACTTCCTACGGATGTGTTAAAGAATGTGTCTCCTTTTGAAGTGCTTTACCACAAGAAACCAGATTATAAGGACTTCAAAATTTTTGGATGCGCTTGTTTTCCTTGTCTTCGTCCCTACAATCAGAACAAACTTCAATTTCACAGCACCAAATGTACTTTTCTGGGCTATAGTGGCTCTCATAAAGGCTTTAAATGCCTTAGTTCAACTGGCAAGATTTACATATCGAGACATGTTATGTTTAATGAATCTGAATACCCATTCACTAATAATTTCTTGTGTTTTCAGAAACCATTGGAAACTGAAGTTGTGAATTTCTCCAGTGTATCTCCTGTTTTCTATGAAGATCTGTCTTCACCTATAACAGGTACTGAATCTGGTCCTATCTCCTCTTTACCCACATCAGCCCCACCCTTACATCCTGATCCTTGTTTATTTTCTCCTGATTCACGGGTTTCCTCTGTCTCACATCATACTTCAACACCAACACCAACACTAGCCTCAACACCAACACCCACTCCAATTAACCTTCCTATATCAGATATACCAGCTGTACCGACCTCTCCCCATCCCTCACCTACTGAGATTACATCTGTTTCAGCCTCTATACAGCCCCCATCAATTCCCCATCCTCATCCCATGATCACCAGGAGTAAACATGGCATCACCAAACCTAAATTCCCCTATGTTGGCCTAACTATTGCTTCAGATTCTGTCCCAAAAACAGCCAAGCAAGCCTTAACTTCCCCCTTATGGAAGCAAGCTATGATAGAGGAGTTTTCGGCTCTCCAAAGAAATGGTACCTGGATTCTTGTTCCTAGACACAGCCATCAAAACATTGTTGACAATAAGTGGATTTTTAAATCCAAATTTAATCCTGATGGAACTTTATCCAAGAGGAAAGCTAGACTTGTTGCTAAAGGATTTCAGCAAAGTAAAGGTATTGATTTCTATGAGACTTTCAGCCCGGTCATTAAAGCATCTACTATTCGAATTATCTTGACTCTTGCTGTTTCATTCAACTGGGAAATAAAACAACTTGACATCAATAATGCCTTTTCTCAATGGTTTCCTATCTGAATCTGTTTTTATGAAGCAGCCTGAAGGATTTATTGATCCCTCTAAACCTGAATATGTGTGTAAATTGACTAAAGCCCTCTATGGCTTAAAACAAGCTCCACGGGCTTGGTTTGATAGACTTCGTAGGGTCTTACTTGATTGGGGATTTACAAATTCAAGGAGTGATATCTCTTTATTTGTCTACTCAGATAAGATGCAGATTCTGTTGATTCTAATATATGTAGATGACATACTTGTGACTGGTAGCAATCCTTATAGTCTTAAATGTTTTGCTACCAAACTGCATTCTATTTTCTCCTTGAATGATCTCGGTTCTCTTCACTATTTTCTTGGGATTGAGGCTCATAGAGACAAGTCTGGTCTGTACTTAACTCAAGGGAAATACGTATGTGACATACTTGACCGTTTTCACATGACTAATGCCTTACCTTGTCCTACTCTCATGGCTGGACAGAAATCTCTGTCTACTCATTCTGTGAACTACTTCCAAATCCTACTGAGTATAGAAGTGCAGTAGGTGCTCTTCAATATCTATGTAATATCAGGCCAGACATTAGTTTCAGTGTTGGTAAATTGAGCCAATTTCTGTCACAACCAACTACTGAACATTGGAAAGCAGTGAAGAGAGTGCTAAGATATCTGAGAGGTACAGTTCACTATGGTATTCATGTTAAACCAGCACGGTCTCTTGATCTTTATGCTTACTCAGATGCTGATTGGGCATCATGCCCTGATGACAGGCGCTCTGTTGGTGCCTATTGTGTCTTTCTAGGAAATTCGCTAGTGACTTGGTCATCTAAGAAACAATCTGTTGTATCTAAATCCAGTTGTGAGTCTGAATACCGCTCTTTGTCCAATACAGCTTCTGAATTGAACTGGATCAGATCCTTATTCTCTGAACTGAATCTAAGATTGAATCAGATACCCACCATATGGTGTGATAACACAAGTGTAGCTGCACTTGCTTCTAATCCGGTGCATCATGCTAGAACAAAACACATTGAAATTGATATGCACTTTGTAAGAGACCAAGTCCTATCTAAAGTCTTGAAGGTGGGCTATGTTCCAACTGATTTGCAAGTTGCCGATTGCCTTACAAAGCCACTTCACGACTCGCTTGTTTCCTTAGAGACAAGCTCGGAGTCACTGTTGCTCCCATTAAAAGACTTCAACAAGAACACACTTTGACCAGAAGCAAGAAGAAGAAGGAGGTTCAAAGTGAAGGAGGGAGTTAGAAATAAATATAGTCTTGTATTATTTATTTCATTCTTTGTATATTGTATTCTAGAGGTATTAATCATATTCTAGAATAATCCCATAGGGACACATGTCATTGTATTATTGGTGGTGGATTCTATAAATAGAATATAGGCTCAAGCTATTCATCATGAGCTTGACCTAATTTTCCTAAAATCCTATCTCATAAGCACATAAGATGTGTGGCCCTTAGCAAACATATCTCAATAGCACATAAAATGTGTGGCCCTTAGCAATAGCACATAAGTCCCCTGACAGATGTGTGGCCCTTAGCAAACGTACCTCATCAGCACATAAGCCCCCTGGCATATGTGTGGCCCTTAGCAAGCGTAAACATATCAACAGTACATACACATACCACAGAGCTATCAGCTACCTCATATAAGCATACCATACACATAGCACATATACACATACAATAACCATCAGAGTTAGTGTTACAGTACGCGAATATACCTTCGTTGACGGAATTTCGATCACAGATATCCTATAAGGATAACAACGTTTCTATTAATGATCAACATCATAACAGTCATTTTAGTCATAAATGACCATTTTACCCCTGACTTTACTAATCGGCGAAATTTCGCCAGAGCTTTGCTACTTTGACTCTAATCTTCCAAAATTTTGCTATAACTTCTTCTCCATCATATTTTCAAAACAAATATCATATTTAACCCTAAAACATGATATCTAAAATATATTGGAAGATTAAAGATCAAAACAACATCTACCCTAGAACTTCAAGAACTATCAAACTAAGGACTAGAACTTGAAACTAGGGACCGAAGAACTTACCCAGAGCTTTGCTACTTCTTCAAAAGCTCCTCCTTCTCTCTAAACTCTCTCTCTATTTCGAAATATGCAAGGGAAATTGGTGAGGAATGAAGAGGAATGAAGGGCCTATTTATAGGAAAAGTCCATGGATTTCAACCCTTGGATCAACTTTATTGAATTCAATCTTAGCCCTCTATTTGAAACATTAGCCAACAAGTTTTTCTCTCTCCTTTTCCTCTCTTGGCCGACCTCCCCTTAGGTCATTCTCCAAAAAATGATGTCACCAAGGTGATGTCATCTCCTTTGCTTTATGGATTCATCCGATAAAGTCCACTGTTCGGTGTTCTAATCGCGTAATCTTAACCAATCTCAAAAATTCATCGACGTAGTCTTGAAAGTCTCTGCTTACTCTTGAGAAATATGTGGATTAATAAAATTTATGATTCCATTTAGGGTATTATTTCCTAGCCTGCTGATCATTTTAGGACAAACGCCGTCGGTTACGGAAATGACTTCGGCTAACACCAATTTCGGGACAAAAATTCACTGATCCATAATATGTCCAGATGTTTAGCACTTAATCCAAGGATTTCAAGGTAGGATTTATTTTCTATCGGTTCTCATTTATCCTATTTCCTTTTTCACAAATATCTTATCTTTTTCCCAAAATATCATGATATTTTCCTCAAATGACCACAACCCTTTTCACACATGTTTTTAACATTTCTTCTTCTATTTTTTCCCCTACAATTTCGGCTGCCCCCTCATGGTTGACTTGTCAACTTTGACTTATCTAATTAATCAATGCATTAAGTAGTTAATTAGGTAATTATCTTATTGCTTAATCCTTTGTTGCTTAATTAAGCTTTTAGGGATTAAGTGTAGCTCATCTTATACATTACTTAATCATATCTAATTAATTGGCAATTACCTTTTTGCTAATCTTGACCCTTCATTATATTGGTCACTAATCTCCAATTAGAGGTTGCACATAATTAACTTTGAATATCTCCTTGATTCATGCGTAAACAATTAGCCAATAATTATTTATTTAATCACTTACTAATTGTTGATAATTTTCTTATTTAGGATTAATCATTTTCTCACAACTATTACACTGACATTGGTATTTTATGTCCCATGTATTATATTAAAAATCATGGGGTCACTCATGATCCCCAAAATAATATTTAATTTCGCCTTATTATTTTCCAAGGAAAATAATCCCAAAAATTATCTAAATTAGAGACAACATACTAACCCAGAAAAAATCCCCTACACCCATTGATGACCAATAATCCTTGAATGTATACCATCCTGAGCAGGTATACAACCTTGAACCAGTACACGATCCTAATCCAGTGTACTACCCTGAACTGATAGCTAGTATACCTTCTAAGCCGGAGAGGCCTGTAGGATCGGATCATTCATCCGTTGACGACAACCGTGAATATTTCCAACTGCTGAGCTATCAAGATGACTCTGAGAAGTGAATCTTTTTACGAACCCAAATCCTTGCGACATGTCCTAGATACAAACAAAGTGTTGATAGGCACTTTACGAACAAATTACTTGATGGCGGAGCGGCACAGTGTGACTATAAAAGGGACATATTTCCAATATCTAGAACGAGTCAAGACGACCTACGAACAGAGAACGCCCAATGGTTTTCCCTACCCCCAAGACGATTGGGTGTATCCACACTATACCTCTTTCCCCGAGACCGCTTCTAGATGGAAAAGACAAATGATCTCTTAGAAGGAGAACGTATAGCCGATTTCCACTCCTTTCTATATTATCTCCAACAACTAGTTTTAGACAACATGTAAACAAGAAGTTGTAAAAATACGACAATATGGGGATGTAAGATATAACCACTGGTAATAAATCAGCTGGATGATGTAACATATGTTGGCATGTACATTATATCCAATGTGAAATATATGTTTGGTTAAAGACTATATTATCCCTTGATATTGATATTTGTCATTTCTGATATCTTAGATATAGAAAGCTAATTTAGTGAAACTTAGAATTCTATACAAGTTTTAAAAATAGAATGTATGTAGAGGAGAATTTAGGAGGAAATGTAGATAATTTTATTAGGGTCATTTTAGTATTTTTAATTTTATATTTTTATATTTAGTCCTTCTAAATAATTACAACTTTTATGATCCTTTTCTATAAATATCTTTTCCTGCAGGTCCCTCATTCGAATTTTCCCTTCATATATTATCAGTAATATCACTTTTCCGGTGTATTAAAAAATTAAAATATAAAAGGAGGACATTGGACCGTACTCATTTTAAAATACAAGGCATGTGAACCATGATATGATGGTCGAACATTTGTAACAGTTGATACTCCTTAATCAGAACAAATCCGAAGCCCATACGATGGAACCATGTGAATATCATTCTCAGAGTCCTCATTAATTAAACAATCAATCTGTCTCTAACCATAACATGTGACGAGGAAAGTAGTTGACCGCATAGTTTGACCTGGCCATTATAGCATCGATCTAAGATTCCTCTAAGATACTTCCATATTTCATCTTCCTCGATATGACGGCTCTTTCACAACTTACCCGATGGTTTCATTTATTTCATTACTCCCTTCTGCTCTTAATGTAAGACTCAATTATCTTTTTTTTTTTAGAGAAATTAAAAAAAATAAATAAATTACTTTAAAATACTTATATTTATTTTTTTTTCAAACTAATTTTTCTGATATATGTGACGAATCTATATTTTCATATTATATTTGGGTTTTTTTTTTTATAATAATTGAGCTTAAAATGTCCCTTTTATGATTAATTGTGATTAAAGGTGTTTGTATGAAATTAAGGTTGAAAAGAGCAAAAATGTCATAGATTTCATGCTTTACCTTTGCAGATCAGTTTGAAAACAATTACAGACAAGAGCCCAGAATTTCCGGAAACTGCAAACTCATAAAGAAATGAATAGAGAAAAGTATAAAAAATGGCCATAAGTTTTATAAATTATAGTTATACCCACAAACGTTTTAAATTTTTATATTAGTCCCTACACGAAACTTTCGAATATTTCATTTTATTCCCTTGATCAAAACGGTTGGAGATCCGACCCGGCTTCTTCTTCTTCTTCGTGAATACCGGGAACGAAGTGGGACGAGGGAGAGTAGGAGCGCCGCCGGACTAACACCATTGACCTTCCCTCTCATCACCACCACCTTCCTCCACCTTCACTACCTCCATCGTCCCACTAACCACTTCGGCTACCCTCTATCCTCGTCGGCGACCGTCACTTCACTCTCACCATCCTTTCCTCGCCGGCGAGAGTACAGGTTCATCTCAGAAGCTCGCGGCTAGTTTAGAGAGGAAGCTCGTGGAGGCCAAAAAGAGAGACGGATAAGGGCGGAGAAGCTCTTGGGAGGCTTGAAGGCTCGGACCTTCTTCTTGGTGCAAATTGCAGACAGTTGAGGAAAGACACAGAGAAGCTCCAGGTGTGGAGGCGAGATTGGTGAGGAGCCGAGAGAGATGGAGGCGTTGTAAGAGAAGCTTGAAGGGCGAGCTTGGTGAGCCAAGAGAGAACACAGAGCTTAATAGTGACAGAAGCGCCGGAGCTTCGACAGCAATTATACACCCACTACTACTTCCGGTTATCTGCCATTTCACTATCGATAGGAACTCTATTTTTCCAGCCAGCTCCTTCCACAATCTCAGGTTGTAACTCCTTTGTTTCTGAACTCATCAAAGCCGTGGATTCTCTGATTTTGGGTTCACATCCAGCCACAAATCTTCTTCAAATCAGTGCTAATTGGTTACTTAATCGGTGTTCTTCAATATCTGGAATCTTGAACTACTTGTTTGGTGAAGTTTTGACCGTTGGCAGTGGCTAATTCCCTTCTCCTAGAGGAAGGGGTTTATCCTTGAGCTTGGAGTTTTAAAGGGGAGTGTTGTTTATCTAATTTCATATTCTTTCCATTTTAATAATATAATTGAGTTCTAGGTTTAGGTTTGATTATTATGACGGTTTGATGTTTTGTACTGAGGTTTCATATAATTTGGGAGATTGGATTTATTTGGATTTTAATGTCATGTGTTTGACGCCTTATGCTTCATTAATAGCAATTTCATATAATTGACTTGATATAGCTTTTGTTTGAAGTTATGAATATTTAATTGTGATTGTAATGCAAGGATTCTTGGTTGTTTGTGTCATTGCATTTCATTGATTCAAATTGTTAGGGTTTAAATCGGGTTTCAGTTAGTGGGATTAAGTCTTGCCTGAGGAGGGAGATTTAATTCACCTTAACTCAAGCTAGCTCAAAGTGTTTTTTGGTTTTTTTTTTTTTTTTAAAGCTAGCACACTCCTAAAAATATTTTTCAACCAAATGATAGATGAAATCCATTGATCTAAGAGGTTTTATCATACTTTTTCAGAACCAATTTCCATTTCACTTTTATTCCAAAAGTATTTTCTTAAAAGCATTTTGGTTTATTTGTAATTTAGTTGTTAGATAAAAAGCTTAAAATTCTTTTTAACTTGTTTTATGCCAATTATCACATTTAGTTGTTAGGTAATTAATAAAAGACTCCTCAAAAGACAATCGGACCCTATCACAATCCTTGGTTTAATTTTGAAGAAGTTACTAAGGCACTAGCTGACATGCTCATTCAATATGCTATAGTTGATTAATTTATTTAACTCCTTTAATCTCTCTAAGTCAACCGGCAAGGATTAAGTACATTACATTTCCCTAATAGTGCTAGACAATTAAAAATTTCTTCTTTTTTTCGAATAAAAAGCTCTTGATTTGGATGCCACAATACTATTGCAATGAGCTCCAGTCTACAGCTTGCTGGGTATTTTCGATCTGTGAGGAAGTTGCAGACACTCCCAATTCTCATCCTCAACCTCTCCGAAATATTGATTTACCATTTCTTCGGTAATCAGCTCTAGCTTCGCAGGATCCCACTAATCAACAGACACAAATAATTAATAAAACACAGAATTTGTGATTCCATATTGCGAGAGAGAGAGAGATATGTCGTACCATAGGCTTGTTGTCTTTATCAAATAGCTTAGCTCTTGAACCCTGTTTAGTGAAGAAGCACAAGTCATATAAATAATAAAAATCAAGAAAATTAAAGCTAATTGAAGCTTTATCAGCAGGTTTAGTAAAATAATTTTTCCAGTGATGACCTCGTAGAAATCGTTGCTGATAGATCTCCGGAAGAAATGAGAGGCAATATTGTAATCCCGAGAAAGACATTCTTCAATGCTTTGTCCTCTGCCTTCTCTCACCTAATTAATCACATTAATTCAAATTAACTAATTTCGTTAATTTGTACTCCCTCAGGTACTATTTGTAAATGTCTGATAACATAATTATGAGGTTTAAGAAAGTAGTTAAAATGGGTTAAAAATAATAAGTGTACCAGAAATAAACTTCTTTTCCAGGAATGCCTTATTTATGAAGGGTAAGTAATAAAAGAGAGAAATAGAGTAAATATAAGTATCGATCACTAACTTTTAATTAATTAATGCTGTATATATATAATGAGGGGCAAAAATGAGAAGAAGAAAAAAACTCATCAAAAGTTCAGACAACTCTTGTTGGGCTTTCATAAAAAGGAACAAAATAATTTAAATTATAAGCTCTTATAAAAAAGACAAAAGGAGTAATATATATGAACATCTTTGGCATATGTGCTTACTGATCTAAGCCATATCTTGAGGCTTGTAGGACAAGACGCACGCATGTAATTCAATGCATCTGAACTCCACTTTTCTGCTCCCCCAGCTTCTATTTCCTTTTCCTGCCAAAATTATGACATTCAAATTTCTAAGAAAGCCCATTTCCATTTGAAAAATGAACATCAAATTGAACTATGCGTACCAATGATCGAACAATTTCCTCAACAGTTCCTTTTGAGAAGCATTCATTGATTGTGTCCAGTCTGTTTAATTTGTCAAAAGAATTTTTACTGTCGTGATCATTGTATCTTATAAACCACTAGGAAAAGAATTAAGTAAACTAACAAAAATTTATCAGTTAATAACAAACAGAATAACTACGAAATTACCTCTTCAAGGAGCTGTCTTCCTTAAGATCAGCTATTTCACTAAATTTATCAATTATTGCTCTAATTGTTGAAATATCAGAAGTTGTCACAGACCGCAGGGAATTTTCCAGCAAATTTAGCTTCTGTTTTACGAGGAGGAAAGTGATGTGAATTTTATTTACTAGTTAATATGTAATAATGCCGCAGTGTTATCTATCTATCTATGTGAATTTAATTTACTAGTTAATATGTAATAATGCCAGAGTGTACCTTGGATGGGACCAAATGAGTTGCTAGGCCACATTTAACCATTTCTGCTCCATCCAAACGCCTTCCTGTTAACCCTAGGTTCTCCCCTACATATTTTGTATAGTTGTTATTTGAATATTTTTCTATATGGAATTGTCAAAATTAAATATTAATAATGTAATAGAGGATTGAAAAACATCATTAGAATATTACCAAAATAGCCAGGAAGCCTTGAGAGAAAATATGAAGCACCCACATCAGGAAAGAATCCTATAGACGCTTCTGGCATGGCAAACACCTATGAATTAAATGAATGATACAAAATTAGTCTAATGACCATAATAAATTGTACTCAACCGAAATATCCATATTACTATAACTAGTTACTAATTATTAATTAATAGTATTTATAATAACAAATAATTAAAATTTGTGTGATATTCAAAAGAAATAATGAATAGTGTAACAAGTTTTGGTGAAAACTTGAAATTTAGATAGTACTTTCCATCATTTTATATACAAGTTACTTCTAATTAATTCACTAAATTAAAATCAATATTGTTAGTTAGATGAAATAATAAAATTCTTAAAATTGAATCATAGTTTATACTTGCCCCTCACGAGCGAACATTATTGTTAAGTACTTTCATGTTAAGAAGAAATTTCCAAAATAACTAATTAAATACTGCAAAAAAAATAAAAAAACAATGAAAAATATAATGACTTGTATATGATCATGGACAAAAAGATGATAGTACATACAGTTCTTTCAGTGACAACTCTAAAAGTCGTGTTCATGGATAGACCAGCACCTCCTCCCATGACCACCCCATGAATGAGAGACACCTTCATATATATTATTAATTAAGCAATTAAATTCCTCTTCCATGTATGATTAGAACTTAGAAATTAAAATATATAATTTGGGACTAAGCTAGCAAGCTCACCACTGGCTTTTTGTAGGTTGCTATCAGATGGTCCAATGTAAGTTGTTTCTTGTAAAAGCTTGCCGGATAAGTCCAGTGTCCTATTTCCAATCACCATTATTTTAAACATGAATATATCTTTGAAGTTTGAAGATTATTCACACACACAGACACGCAATATAAGAATATAAAAACAGTTATTTTTATTTTTTATTCACATACAAAACATATGATGAAACTTATATGATGTCACACTATTTTATAAATCATAGTAACACCTTTGTTAACGTTCACACAGTATGAAAAAAAAAACATTTTGAATTTAAACATTGTAGCTACCTGCAACTGAAGAAGTAATTACTGATATCACATCACCACCAGCACAAAAAGCTTTTCCATTAGCCTGTATTAAAATAGAATATAAATACTTTGCATATAATTACACGAGACATCAGTTCGCTATTAAAAACATAATTTAATGAAGAAAAGTATGTATATGTTAATGACTTATAGACCCCACTTGAAGAATTATAAATGCTCAATGTATTACACCAGCATCCGAAAGAAAGTCAGATAATGAAAGATTATTGGGATGGAGAAATCTTCAACTGCTCATTTACCTTTAAAATTATGAGTTTTACTAAAGGATAATTCTCATACAACGTCAATTTCTCCTTCATCTTACTTATCTGCAAAAAATAGAAAGAGAAGTCGCTTTTTTTTTTAAACAAAAAACAAAAACAACTCTTAACTAAGGATTAGATATGATCACATCAAAGGACTTTGACTTCTAATTATTAAGCAATTTTTTATTCAAAAATAGAAAATAATGTGTTTAGAGAACATAGACGAGAGATAGCTAACAGAAGCAAACTTGACTAACCATTTCGTGATTGAGACTATTCAGCTTTTTAGGCCTGTTTAGTATCACTTCCTTCACACAAGAATTTCCTGCGAAAAGTACCTACCCAACAAAAAAGTATTAATATACGAGTAAATTATAAGGAATCTAACAAAGCCAAACTCATAATATAACCGCCGATAACATATTTGGCTGCTTGTCCAAACTCTAGGAAATATATGAGATCCGCATCTTATCTAGCCTATTCTAGTATTTTAAAAACGCAATGGAGAAGTAAAAATTAAAATAAAATAAAAAAACAATAAAAAAACAATTATTTAAAAAAAAAAAAATCAAAACCTAACCCCAGCCTCCTCCCTTCCTCTCCCATGCAGTATTTCTTTTTTTTTTTTTTTGGTATTGCAATGGCAGGAATTGATGGCTTAAATTATAACGGGTGGGATCGAACCCGCAACCTCCCACTTGTTGGGAGTGAGCACACCGTGCTAGAGTATTTCAATTTGTATTAATGGTGAAATATAAGAAAAAGATATCCTCATAACCATTGACTCAAAAGAGTGTACAAACAAAACAAAAAACCTAGATTCCTTCATCAACTTTCACCTCTTTGAAGAGAGGGAGGGTGATTAAGGATACAAAGCTTTGATTTGTTTAGGTTTTAAATATATTATCTTAATCTTCTTTATCTCTTATATTTATTATTTTTCCTAAACTATTCCTACAATTAAATAGTAGTATGATATTATAATTTATGTAGATAATACTCCTAAGTAAATGATTAAAAAGAGATTTTCAGGTAAATTTAGCGCGCATTTTTCACAAATGACTAATCTATACTCAATTTTCTTAATCCATGTGAATTAATTAACTAAATCTTATCTTTAGGAACAAATGAAATACTCCCTCCCGTCCAAAATATAAGAAGTATTCTAGAAGGAAATTTTGGTTCAAAATATAAGAGATTGTTACGTTAATTAATTACTGTTTTCCACTATCACCCTTGCAGAGGAGAGAGAGGTGACATATAATAAATGCATATTTGAAAATAAAATTATTAAATAAGGGTAAAATAGGTCAACTTTATCAATTTAAGACACGTTAATTGACTTAAATAATGTTCATTGGTTCGTATGAATTAGTTCACTAACGTCTTATATTTTGAACTAGAGGAATTACATTTTTCTCTCCATCTATCTCTCCCTCTCTCTAGTCTCTAAGGCTTTGTTTGGGAGTTTGGAGGGGAGGGGAAGGAAGGGGGATGCAAGGAGAAGGGAGGGAATGGAAATGAAGGATATTTTCTCCCTCTATTTGGGAGTTAAAAAAATAGTAAAGGAAGAAGATGGAGGATTAATCAGTTATTTTTACCATTTTGTCTTTTTCTTTAAAAATTAATATAATTATTATACTTTACAAATAAATTAAAATTAAAATTTTCTAAAAAAATTATTTATGTAATTTTTATATTCAAAAATATTTTCCCCCTAAAAAATTAGTTTCTCTCTCTAAAAAGATAGAGACGAGAAGGAGTGAATATATGACCAAGGGAAAAGGTTTGTCTGAATTTTGTAACCTGGTAAACTGTAAAATCAGGTTTTTTAATATTAAAACATCTTAAGAAATTTAAATTTTTAATTATAAATTATTACTACACAATAACTTATATCTGGACCGTGAGGTTAAATAATTAAACCAAAACAAAAAATATTACTTTATTTTCATATCATCATCAATAAGGTTTGTGATGATTTTGAATATTTTCATACTAGATAATTTTACGCATGTAAATAATTAATTACATCCAAAACGCGAATTTAAATAAGAAGAAATGTTATGAATATTATAATTGACTAATTTTAAGGGAAATGTTTTTAACAAATTTCAAAGTTAATAAGAAACTTATTTAAAAGTCAATTAATAAGTCCACGTTTGTTTCAGAATTTTTCTTCAAAATCATCGTCACCGTCACGGATAGAGAAAAATAAGAAATTCCAGGTTCAAGCTTTTTTTCCTTATTTTCTAGTCCAGGTAATCTATGGCCTTCTTAAATAGATATAATTTAGTTTGATTTTATAATATAAATGAACATTTTAGTTTACGCTAACCATGTAAACAAAATGATATTCAATCGAAGAGAGGTGAGAGATATCATAGAAGTTTAAAACAGTCCAATCATGTCTAAATTGATTTTAAAAAATTTATTCTTTGTAAATAAAATATCATTTTATATATCTTATGTAAAGATTTATTATATTAATTGAGAGTAAGAGCGAGCTGAGATCTGAGATTGAGAGTGAGCAGCGGACTATTGGTTCAAACGATAGAAAAGACATCAGAAATCAGAAATAACGAGAGTGTTTTATTTGAACGAAAGTAAAAAAGTAATTAATCTATTTTCCCTCTTAAAACCCCCTATATTAAGGGAACTTTATTTTTTAGAAGAAATAGGGTTTTGGGGATTTGTAAAAATCCCTGATTTCCTCTTATTTTTAAAACTTGCAAATAAGGAAATGGACTACCAAAACTCTCACTTCCCTTTCTTTTCCCTCCAAAATAGAACTTTCAAACAAAGTCTAAGTGGCCAGATCACGCGTCCGGTTTCTCTCCTTATCACTCCTCTACCCATCCCTCATCATCCTACATCCTGACCGTTCAAATCTTGATCCAAGGGTCAGAAATGTTTTTGAAAAATATTTCTGGACCCTTAGATCAAGATTTGGACGGCCAGGATAGAGGATGACGAGGGATGGAAAGAGGAATAATGGGGAGAGTATCTTCTTCCGCCAGATCACAAGTTTCCCCAACACACCCCCGGGCGGCGGCGGGGGTGTCAAATATCTTGTGCAAAATCCAATGGATAAGGGCATATATATATATGTAATCCAATGCTTGCTAGTCATGTAATCTAGTTTTTAAAAATCCTTGGGCAGGCTGAGTCATAAAAGGCGTTGTCGTAGAAGCTATACTATTTTTATTTATTTTTTTGCCAACATAGAAGCGATACTATTTATTATCAGCTACAGATAATGCAACGTATTTTAGATTTCATACAAATATACAGGATTAATTTATAGTCACAGGATGTATGTAAAACGAAGGGAAAAGGGAACCTACATACTACTTCTTGTTGTTAATAATAGGTGATCTCATTCGTAGTGTAATTTATACTTCGAACATGAACATATATTAAAGACATAATGTAGAAAGTTGATCAACCAAACATGATTCAAAGGAAGAAATTGATACCTGGTTTGTTTCTCTCACAAAGCTTAGAGTCAAAGCCATATTTCAGAAAATTGGTGACTCACAAGTTCTCAATTAAAAGTGAAGAAGTGCTGAACCCTAACACTGCAAGTAATAATATGGCTTAAGATCTATATATATAATGCTAACTTGTTAAGGAACACTAATACTTTCAAATTAACTTTTTTTTTATTTTGCCAACTACTTTCTTTAACTCCTTGTGAGGAATCTGAAAACACGTTTCTGATCGTACGTCACATAAAAGACGTCTTCACCGCAGATTAGCATGTGATTCTGATTAATTCTGATCGTACGTCACATCAACAATGTGTTCCCCACAGCTATTTAAAAATTGAACCAATGGCGCATTATTGGTCTCAATTATTTGGCCGACGTTTTGCTTTTTATTTTTTGCCCTTATCTGTTCAAGTCGTTATTTAATTGGGTTAAGGACCAAAAATACCAATGAACTATTAGGTCAGAACCACCCAGCACAGCAAACTATTTTTTGGACCAAAAATATCAACAAACATTTTATAATACCCTAAAATTTGACCTAGGGTAAATATCATAAATTAGGAAATAATACCTAATGAAAATAGGTGAATATGTGGTTTCAAAGAATATGTTAAATCTATTTTATTTTCTAAGGAAAAATCTCTGAGAAATTAGAGAATTTAGGGGCCAAAGTGCCAAAAATGACAAAAATGCCCCTATGGGACATAAAGAACTTAGGAAAATTATGAAAGATCCTAAAAGGCAGTAAAATGATTATTAAAATTGAGAGAGTATATTATCTCTAATTTTGGTAATTTAATAAATTATGAACTTGGAGAGATTGAATAAGAATGCTCAAAAAGTATTTAAATGACTAAAATACCCTTGTAAATTCTAATATAATAAAGGAGACATGAAAACACAAATGTCAATGCAAATGTTATGAAGTAATGAGGCATTCTAATTAAGAAAATTATCAACAAGTGATAATAAAGTAATTAGGTAATTATTTGCTAATTACTTAAGCATAAGCAAAGGAAATTCATGAATAATTATATAAAATCCTAAAATTAGTGGTTTATGGTTCAAAATTAGTAAAAACATGTTTACTAATTAATTGGAAATTTTGGAGAAAAATAGTTGAGTTTAGGTATTTTTAAGCCTAAATACAAGAATTGACCAATAGGGAAATTTTGTAAAAAGTTATATAAAATAATTATTAAATAATTATTTTATATATTCTTAATTAATTAAATAAATAATTAAAACGAAAATTAAAATAAAAAGGACCAGAGTTGACCAAAATTTGGCCAAGAAAAAGAAATAAGGACAAGAGTTGGTAAAAATATCATGGTGCCTTACCTTGCAAGTTAAAGTGTAATGTTGTATAAAAGTACAGTGAATAGTGATCAGACTTATAGGAAACGGATCCTACCTAGAGTACCAGGAATATGCTTTCCAATATCAGAGTAAAATATTGACCAGTGAATTTTTATCTTCAGTTAGCCTTTTCCGGAAGTTGATTCCGAGGCCGGTAGAGCATTTTCCTAATAAGACGGAATAGGGTACAAAACCTTCTTGAAGAAGTAAGTGATGTCATGCATGACATCACTTTTGGACACCTAAGGGCCAAAAGGACAGCTGCCAAGTGTCCCGGTGAGGATCGTGACACTTGTCAAAAGTGCGATCCAACGGTCCAGAATCCGTCTGATAAAGTATGAATAGTGCACCCAACTTTCCCTATAAATAGCAAGCCCCTCCCTTTGTATTTTTCACACCAAAACCATTATCTCTAGTTGAGCTTTCCTAGAGAGAAGTTAGAGAGAGGAGCTCTGGAGGAGGAAGGAGCCCGGGGAATTTTGCAGCGAAGCTCTGGGTAATTTTTCCGGTCTTTAGCTTTTAATGCTTTCGTAGTTTTAGTAGTAATGCTAGATAGATCTTTAGCTTTATTTTAAGTATTAAATTCGAAAATCATGGTGGGGTCGGAGTTCTGGCAAAATTTTGGAAAGTCGGAGCCAAAGTAACGAAGTTCTGGCGAAATTCCGCCGATTAGGGGTATAGGGGCAAAATGGTAATTTTTACCTAAAATGCCCGTTATAATGTCAAATATTGATAATGGTGATATTATCATTATAGGATATCAGAAACCTTGATCTGCTGCCGTTACGCTGTCCGACGTGCCGCTGTCAGCCCGCTGTTTTTCCGTCAACGTGCAGTTTTCGTCAAAACGTACCAGAAATTCCGTATATCGTCAACGGAGGTACGGACGCGTACTGTAACACTAATCTTGTGCTGCTTAAATACATATATGTGATAGATACGTTCGTAGACCGATATACGTACGCTTTTATACGGGTTATGTCATAATAATGCCGTTATGTTTTCCTAGCGCCGAGGACACGAGTGGTATCGTGGCACCGGTGAATAGTGCATCGTTGTTGTTGTTACCCTATGGGGCCTTACATATTGCTATGTGCTTATGTTCTGTCGTCATAATAATCATGCATCTATTGTATGCAAATGATATACTGTGATCGCCACCGAAATTTGTATTTCCGCTTTTGTACTTTCTTTTGAAACAGTAGGATAACTGTATTATCCATACAATGTTACACTATGGTTTTTATTTGAATATGTATCAGTTACTCTTTCGCTCCAATGCTCGACTCTGATTGATTGAAAAAAAAAATTGCTTTAGAAAACGGGATGTTACACATTTTAAAGAGGAGCGCTCAGCACAACGGAGTTAACACCGTTAACAAAAAGTTAACCTCCGTTATCTAAGATGCAGATTGGTCAATGAACTCTTATTCCAGGAGCGCCCAACACAAAATTCTAAATTTTACTAAATTAAATATTTTTTTCTCAATTGTCATTATTCAAAACTACTTGTATAGATATCTATGGACAAAAATTATTCATTATTTAATTTTTTCAAAATTATAATTTGCTAAAATAAACAAAAGTTTTAATTAAAAATATAATTATATGATTTAAATAAAACTCAAGGTGTTTTATATTCTTTTCTTTCGATTTTGTCGTTAACTTAATATCATTATATTCAAGATAGATAATGTATCGTTGGGAATAAGTTATACGGCAATTGACACAATTGAGCTTTAAGAACTACTAACCTAAATTTCTTGCTATAATTTAAGGGGTTTAAACTTCTCATGTTGCATGAGAAGAAGAAGATTCCTACACACAAATGAAATGGTAGGACCTACATATACATATATGTGTGTGTGTGTGTGTGTGTGTGTGTGTGTGTGTGTGTGTGTGTGGGTCCCACCATTTCATGTGTGTGTGACATGAGAATACACTTCTCCTACAACATGAGAAGTGTTTTTCCCATAATTTAAAGAGGGAAACAAATTATACTTATAAATTTAGATTAATAAGACTTATATTTAGAAATAAAATAAATATAAAAATCATGATAGAGTAAAAAAATACATACATAAATTTACTCAAATTTATTTGATTAATAAGTGCACTTTTACATATTTTACTCTAATTCTCTCATATCATTTATCATACATTCTTTTTCTCATAAAAATTATTATTTTATTTTAGAAGAAATTTATGTGAGTTTTATTATAAAAATAAATCATATAATTTTTTGTTTAACATATATAATAAATTATAAAACACCTTGAGTTTTATTTCAATCATATAATTATATTTTTAATTAAAACTTTTGTTTATTTTAGCAAATTATAATTTTTGTCCATAGATATTTATACAAGTAGTTTTGAATAATGATAATTGAGAAAAAATTATTTAATTTAGTAAAATTTAGAATTTTGTGCTGGGCGCTCCTGGAATAAGAGTTCGTTGGCTAATCTGCACCTTAGATAACGGAGGTTAACTTTTTGTTAACGGTGTTAACTCCGTTGTGCTGAGCGCTCCTCTTTAAAATGTTTGTTGGTATTTTTGGTCCAAAAAATAGTTTGTTGTGCTGGGTGGTCCTAACCCAATAGTTCGTTGATATTTTTGGTCCTTAACCCTTATTTAATTAACAATTTACCTAAATTGTTACCGACAAACAAGGTTTTTGCTTATATGCTTTCATAATTTTTAAATATCTTTCTGACAATAACATAACCGTTAAACTAAGTTTTTTCATTGTTGCTTGTTGGCAATATCAATACACGTATGTTATATTATATAATTACGCCAAGAATTAATAAGTATATAAAAAGGTGATTGTATATAAAAAATTTATTCTTTGTAAATAAAATATCATTTTATATATCTTATGTAAAGATTTATTATATTCATTGAGAGTAAGAGCAACGATAAGCTGAGATCAAAAACTGAGAGTGAGCAGCGGACTATTGGTTTGAGGATTCATCTTCACGATAGAAAAGAAAAAAGAAATCATAAATAATGAGAGTGTTTTATTTGAACGAGCGTAAAAAAGTAATTAATCAATTTTTCATCTTAAAACCTCCAATATTGGGGGAATTTTATTTTGTAGAAGAAAGAGGGCTTTGGGGGATTTGTAAAAATCCCTGATTTCCTCTTATTTTTAAAACTTGTAAATAAGGAAAGTGACTACTAAAACCCTCACTTCCCTTTCTTTTCCTTCCAAAATAGAACCTTCAAACGAAGTCTAAATGGTCAGATCACAAGTTTCCCCAACACACCCCCGGGGCGTCGGGGGTGTCAAATATCTTGTGCAAAATCCAATGGATAAGGGCATATGTAATCTAATGCTTGCTAGTCATGTAATCTAGTTTTCAAAAATCCTTGAACAGGCTGAGTCATAAAAGGCGTTGTCGTAGAAGCAATACTATTTTTATTTATTTTTTTGCCAACATAGAAGCGATACTATTTATTATAAGCTACAGATAATGCAACGTATTTTAGATTTCATACAAATATACAGGATTAATTTATAGTCACAGGATGTATGTAAAACGAAGGGAAAAGGGAACCTACATACTACTTCTTGTTGTTAATAATAGGTGATCTCATTCGTAGTGTAATTTATACTTCGAACATGAACATATATTAAAGACATAATGTAGAAAGTTGATCAACCAAACATGATTCAAAGGAAGAAATTGATACCTGGTTTGTTTCTCTCACAAAGCTTAGAGTCAAAGCCATATTTCAGAAAATTGGTGACTCACAAGTTCTCAATTAAAAGTGAAGAAGTGCTGAACCCTAACACTGCAAGTAATAATATGGCTTCAGATCTATATATATAATGCTAACTTGTTAAGGAACACTAATACTTTCAAATTAACTTTTTTTTTTTATTTTGCCAACTACTTTCCTTAACTCCTTGTGAGGAATCTGAAAACACGTTTCTGATCGTACGTCACATAAAAGACGTCTTCACCGCAGATTAGCAAGTGATTCTGATTAAAGTTACAGTTTCTAATTAGGAATTTAACATATGATTTGTGTTTAGAGTTAACTTTTTTTTTTTTTACTATTAGCAGCTCAATGCTATTTAAAAATTGTAGGTCGTTGCCAACAAACAAGGTTTTTATTAGAGTATATTGTAATTAGTTTCCTATTTTCTTGTCTTACTTACTTTGTAATTAGTTTTTTATTTTCTTGTCTTACTTACTGTAACATCCCATTTTTAAAAGTGAAACATTTTTTTTATCAGAGTAGATCATCGGATCAAATAGAGTATTGAGCAACTGATACAACATTAACTGTGGAGTAACTACCTGTTCATAAAGAACAATACATTATCTGTTCAAATCTTTAAATATCATCAGTCGGGTCTTTACGCGGTCTTCACACGCGCTGCTTACACTGCTTACCCTCATCTTCCGTCCTCGGGTCTCCGGACCCTGAAGCTATAGTAAGAGCTGAGGTCCAATGCCCATCGGACCTCAGGTAACGGTTAGCCTCATGCTTATATAAACAATACATGAATAACAGATATTTCTAATATTACAACATTGATCAATCCGGTACGTCGTATGATCATTTGATAACAACTACAGATGTAAAGTTATCCCTGGTTTGCACTATTACCCTGTGCCACGATGTACGGTCGTGTCATCAGCGCTAGGAAAACATAACGGCATTATCATGACTATAACCCGTAAAGCTGTAAATTGTGATCTAAGTCCCTTACCTTAGTCACAGTGCATGTCTAGGAAAGAGTCCCGTTCATGGCTCTATGAAAGTATCCATAACATATATAAGCATACTATAAGCATTAGAATCAGTGTTATAGTACGCCGCGAACGTACCTTCGTTGACGGAAATTCGGTACGTTTGACAACCGGAATGTGATTGCAGATATCCTATAAGGACAATATCGTACTTAGTAATGATCAACATCATAACAGACATTTTAGGCACTAATGACCATTTTGCCCCTGACTTTACTAATTGACTAAATTTTGCCAGAGCTTCACTACTTTGACTGTAATCTTCCAAAATTTTTGTCATATCTCTATCTCCAACATATTTTCGAAATAAATATCATATTTAACCCTAAAACATGATATCAAAATAATACTTGGAAGATTAAAGATCAAACTAACATTTCTACTATAACTACCGAACTATAAACTAGAACTTAAAACTAGGGACCGAAGAAATTACCCAGAGCTTTGCTACTTTTCCTCAAGCTCTTCCTTCCCTCTTCCCTCTTGAAATTTAGAAATAGGCAAGATGATTTGGTGTGAGTTTTTGCAAATGGAGGAATGGCTATTTATAGGCAAAATTGTGCACTATTCATCACTTTATCATCTTGAATCCTAGCCCTTAGATCTAGGTTTTGTTTCAAGCTTCAATCTCCCCCCTTGGATGCCTTGGCCGACCTTGTAATACCCGGATAATTATTTATCTGGAATATTATATTTTAATAAATAATACCTATCAAAAATAGGTGAATATGTTATATCAAATTTGTAGGGGAAAAATCTCTTGAAAATTTGAGTGCCAAAATGACGAAAATGCCCTTGTAGGACATAAATAACTTAGGAAAATTATGAAAAATCCTGAGAGGTAATAAAATAATTATTAAAATTGAGAGAATATGTTGTCTCTAATTTTGGTAATTTAATAAATTATAAGCTTGGAAGAATTGTAAAATAAAAACTATAAAGTATTTGGAGATCATAACTAACTCCATATTTATTTGATATTTTACATGGGAGATAAAATAGCAATGTTAGTTCAGATTTTGAGAGGAAGTAATTAGTTCTAAAAAATGAAATTGTCAACAAATAATAAGTGGTTGATTAAATAATTATTGGTTAATTATTTAAGCTTGAACGATGAAATAATTGTGATAAATTGTGTAGAATTCTAAAATTAATGGTTTATGGCTAGAAAATTAGCATAGATATATTTGCTAATTAATTGGAAAATATGAAGGAAAATCTATGAGATTAGGTAATTTTAAGCCTAAATGCAAGAATGGGCCAATAGGAAAATTTTGTAAAAAATTATGTAAAAATAATTATTAAATTATAGAATAATTAATTAAAAATAAAATAAAAATATATATATATATTAATATATGTGTGTGCCGACATGGTTGAAGGGGAAAAGAAAAAAAAAATAGTTGGAGTGTAATTTTGAAACACTTATTTAAATATTAATTAAAGTAAAAGGTAAAAAAATAAATAAACACCGATAGGAATTGGATCCTATCTAGAGACCCAGGAACAGGATTTCTAAAGTCAGTAAAGAATATGAAAGAGTGGATTTTTATCTTGAAGTAGACTGTTCCGGGAGTTATTTCCGAGATCGGTAGAAGAAGTTAGTAATAAGACGAAATAGGGAAAATCTGAGAAAAAGACAGATAGTCATAAAATTAAGATTTGAACAAAATAAATTATAACTCAACATCTGGAGATGAGTTTATAATTATCTGGACATATTTGGAATCAGTGAATTTTTGTCCAGAAGTTGATGATTTCGGAAGTTGATTCCGTAACCGGCACGTTTTTCCGTAAAACTTCAGACTGACCGTTGGAACCCTGTATGGAATCAAAAAGTTATTTATCCCGGACATTTCTAATGAGTGAGAAAATGTCTTCAAAGTTATAATTCCGGATTTCTAAGATTTTCCGAGATTACGCGAATCAGACACCGATCGGGGAAATTTTATCAAGTAAAACCCATAAAGAAAGGATGCCATCATCAAGATGACATCAATTCCTTGACTATGGAGGCAAGGAGGTCGGCCAAGACTCTTGGAGGGCTAGGATTGGAGCTTCAAAAAGTGTTTTGATCCAATGGCTTAGATTAAATTGGAAAATGACCATTATGTCCTTGATTTTTCCTATAAATAGCCATGAGTTCTCTTTGCAAAATCACACCAAAATCCTCTTGTATATTTCGAAAATAGAGAGAAGTTTTAGAGAGAGAAGCTCTGGAGAAAGTTGTAGCGAAGTTCTTCAACGGGTAAGTTTTTCGGTACTTAGTCTTAAGTTTCCGTAGTTCTTTCGGTAGTTAGAGTAGAAATGCTAGTTTAGTCTTTAATCTTCCAAGTATGATTAGATATCATATGTTAAGGGTATTTTAGTCATTATTTCGAAAATCATGGTGGGGTCGAAGTTCTGGCAAAATTTTGGAAGATTAAAGTTAAAGTAGCGAAGCTCTGGCGAAATTCCGCCGACTAGTAAGGATAGGGGCAAAATGGTAATTTGTACCTAAAATGCCTGTTATGATGTGAATCATTAATCAATATGATTTATATTTCGAAAATTATGTTGGAATAGGAGTTATGTTGAAATTTTGGAAGATTAGGGTCAAAGTAACGAAGTACTGGCGAAATTCCGCCGATTAGGGGGTCAGGGGTAAAATGGTCATTTTGACTAAAAATGTCCGTCGTAATGATAGATCCTTAACAAGTACGTTTTTATGTTGATAGGATATCCCTGATTATGTTTTGACCAACCGTCGTGCCGAAATACCGTAAAACATCAACGAAGGTACGTTCGCGTACTGTAACACTAATCTGATGGATATAGTATGCGTGTATGTGATGTGTGTGTGGTATGATGTGAGTATGGTATGTGTATATGTGGTGTGTTGTTGGAATGCATATTATGTTAGAAAATAAGCGTATGCATCTTGGGAGCGATATATCTGTAAGGTGGGAGCGATACATCTCGTAATCTTTGGGAGCGATATATCTCGCATCTTTGGGAGCGATACATGTGCATTGGTTGGGTGTGATTTATATGTTGTGTTAATGTTGTTCTGTAACCCATATATGTGTATGTATACATGAGGTTAACCGTTACCTGAGATCCGGTGCGGATCTCAGCTCTTAACATAGCATCAGGGTAGAGAGAACCGAGGACCGAGGAGAGAAGGAAGCAGCAAGCCTAGGGATGCAGCTGAGGACTTTATGATGTTGTCCTTTTCTTTTGAAATACTCAGTTACTGTACCGCTGTTGTAATTAGCCAGTGGGCAATTCGAATATAAATATCAGCTACACTCTTGTTCCGATGCTCTACTATGATGAAAAAATTTTATACTGCTTTTGGAAAACGGGGATGTTACAGACCTCCCCCTTATGTCATCCTTCCAAGGATGATGTCACACAAGTGATGTCATCCTCTTGCTTTATGGATTCAACCGATAAAATCCCCTGTTCGGTGTTCTAATCGCGTAATCTTAAATAATCACAAATATTCCTTAGCATAACCTTGAAGGTCTAAGCTTCCTCTTGAGAAATATTTGGGTTAACAAAAATTATGGTCCCATTAAGGGTATTTCCTAGCTTGCTGATCATTTTAGGACAAACGTTGTCGGTTACGGAAATGACTTCGGGTTACACCAACTTCGGGACAAAAATTTACTGATTCATAATATGTCCAGATGTTTAATACTTAATCCAATGATTTCAAGATAGGATTTAATTTCTATCGGTTCTCATTTATCCTATTTACTTTTTACAAAATATCTTCTCTTTTATTACTATTTTATTTCAAAATATCATGATATTTCCTTTTGATTCTCCAAAAATCCACAAATTTCGGCTAGCTCCCCTTTTTTTGAATTTTTTATTTGTTTTTTTATTTAATTTATATTATTTTAATTATCTTATATTTATTTTACAAAATTCTCCCATTGGCTCATACATAATTACATGGATTTAGGCAATTTAATTTGCTAGAATAATTATAGACCTTTGATATTGCTTTATTAGATTACATTCTAACCATTGTTTAATGTTTAACTTTTAGAAATTGATTAGCAAGCTTAATTAGAGTCTTAATCCCATGATTAGTAATCTTTTAAGCTTTAGGGATTTTGTACATTTAATCTCATCCATTTTTCTTAATCTTTTCTAATTAATTAGCATCTATATTTATGCTAATCTTAGCCATTAATATTTAATTAAGGGGTTTTACATAATTAACCTTGGATACTACCTTGTTTCATGCTTAAATAATTAGCCATTAATTATTTATTTAATCACTTACTAATTGTTGATAATTTTCTTAATTAGGATTAATCATTTTCTCACAACTATTACACTGACATTGGTAATTTATGCTTCATGTATTATATTAAAAATCATAAAGTCAATTATGGTCCTCAAAATAATATTTAATTTTTCCTCTTTTATTTCCAAGGGAAATAATTTAAATAAGTTATCAATATTAGAGACAACATACTTTCCTATTTTTAATAAAAAATTAATTTCCTCTTAGGATTTATTATAATATTCTCAGGGTATTTTATGACCCATAAGTTCACTTAGGAATTTTTAGCACTTTGTTCATTCTAATTTCAAGAGAAATTACCCTAGAAAATAAGGTAAAGGTGACACAATATTTGAGACCACATATTCACCTATTTCCAATAGGTCTTATTTACCAAATTATGATACTTCTCATAAGTGAAATTTTTAGGGTATTACACTTACTTTGTAATTAGTTTCCTATTTTCAAGAATTTGTTAGAGATAGTGGTTATCAATTTATTTATAAATAGTTTGTACTCACACATTATCAATTCAATACAATCAGAATTTCTTCATATTCTTGCTTTTCTAATATAGTACCTGAACTGAGTTTTTGACCTCTCTGAAATATTTTTTTCTATACACTTTTTTTTTTTTTAGTTTTATCTTTCTTCACCTGTCACCTATTCTCCCGATTGCTCCATCCATTGTAATCGATTTTGCTTCCGCTCACCCCTGATTGTTTCACCATCCATGCGCATTATTGGTCTCAATTATTTGGCCCACGTTTTGTTCAATCGTTGTTGCCGATAAACAAGGCCCACGTTTTGTTCAATCTCGTTGCCGTCAAACAAGGTTTTAGCTTATATGCTGTCATAATTTTTAAATATCTTTCTGACAATAACATTTAACTCAATTGTACGTCGTTGCCAAAAAAACAAGGTTGTGGCTTATATCCTTTCATAATTTTCAAATTATATATCTTTCTGACAACATAGTTATCACAGACCGTAGGGCATTTTCCAGCAAATTTAGCTTCTGTTTGCACGGAGGAAAGTTATGTGAATTTAATTTACTAGTTAATATGTAAAAATGCCAGAGTGTTATGTATCTATCTATGTGAATTTAATTTACTAGTTAATATGTAATAATGCCACAGTGTCCCTTGGATGGGACAAAATGAGTTGCCAGGCCACATTTAACCATTTCTGCCATCCAAAAGCCTCCCTGTTAGCCCTAGGTACTCCCCTATCATGTCATATAAATATTAATTAAAATAAGTTTCAAGTAAAACAAATTGCAGTCTTAAACCACACCACATTTCTCAATATGGGACTGATAACATTACCACCCCTTTGAGATTGACTCGGCCTCTTATTACCGATCGGATTCCTGATAGCTCTCTCTCTGAACATTGACTTCTAAATGAAAGCACCAATGTCGTGAGCACAATTCCTTGCTCATGGTCCTAATCCATAATATAATGAAGCCCATCCAGACTCATTCATTACACTAGATTTGTTTGTTAAACCAAACTAATTAATTTTTGTCTTAAGAAATTAAAGTATCTTGACCCACCGTTATGAATTGATCCAAATGTAGATTGCTTAGAAAAATTTTGGTTAATCATTGATTCATCTAGCCTGGTGTCAAAATATATGATTCATTTACAAATTACAAGTTTGCTAGATAAGAAATTGCTATACTTTTTTTTTTTTTGCCAACGGAGAAGCTATACTATTTATTATAAGCTACAAATAATGCAACATATTTTAGATTTCATACAAATATATGGGTTTAATTTATAGTCAAAGGATGTATGTAAAACGTAGGAAAAATCGAACCTACATACTACCTCATGTCCTTAATATAATAGGTTTGGTTCATAGTATAATTTATACTATGAACATATATTAAGGACATGAGGTAGTATTTATTGAAAGTTTATCAACCAAACATGATTCAAAATAAGAAATTGATACCAGGTTTTTTTCTCTCACGAGTCAAAGCCATATTCAGAAAATTTGTGAGTCACAAGTTCTCAATTAGAAGTGAAGAAGAAGAAAGTGCTGAACTCTAACACTACAAGTAATAATATGGCTTGAGACCTATATATATATAATGCTAACTTGTTAAGGAACACTAATACTTTCAAATTAACTTTTTTATTTTGCCAACTATTTTCTTTAACTACTTGTGAGGAATCTGAACACGTTTCTGATCATACGTCACTACTACAAAAAAAGGGTTTTTATTTCCCTAAAAGGCGTCATTTTTTATAAAAAAAGAAAGTAAAAAATAAAGGCGGTAACATTTTTGTAATTATATGTGAGAAAAGTTGACTTTTGACATCTAATTTCAAAACTTAGACGCCAAAAGCATCATTTTTTGCATCTAATTTTAAAACTTAGACGCCAATAGCAAATGCTGAAGGTGGAATATCACCTAGAGGGGGGGTGAATAGGTGATTATAAAAACTTTTTCGTTGGAGAACACAAAGACATAGTTAAGGAGAAAATGAACACAGGAGATTATACTGGTTCGGTCTAATTCCACGACCTACGTCCAGTCCCCAAGCACCTTGGGATTTTTCACTAACTTAATGATGGTTACAATTACACACTTAGTACTCGGATGATCCTCTCACATTAGGACTTACTCCCCCTTACAAGCTGTAATTGTACACCCACACTTAAGGTTCCACAACCTTAAGATTTGAATTATGAACAATAAATTGCTAAGTGTTTTAACTCTCTCACAGAGCAGATAAATTGATGAACACTGAAGTACATAGAAATAATATCCGATGATATTAATGAAATAGTAGATTGTAGTTGAGTCAAATTAATTGCTCAGCATTTCAGTAGTTGGCAAATTCAAAGCTTCTGGTATTTATAGTTGATGACATTTATTACCGTTATAGAAGCTTGATGATTTTTCTGTTGAGACTCTTCAATATGTTCGTTAGACATATGAAGCGTAGATTCTTTAATGTACTGTCTTCAACATTCTTTATTCCTTCGTTTATGATCGTTGAGGCACAGCAACGGGAATGAGGAATATCTTGCCAGAAACGTCTTTCGTCTGCTCAGAAGATTGGTTGTTGAGCATGCGTCTTGAACGGGTAAGTGCATTTAATGCTTTGACACATCGAATTGCTTTATCCAATGACAACGTTAATTTAAACTATAATCATCTGAAACTCATTAACAAATTGGTTAAACATAGTTAAGAATAATAATGATAGATGATATGAAGAATCTAAAACCAATCATAGAGAGTTAGAGAGTTGGAAGATTCAAACACAACCCATTTTCAGAAACAGAGATGATTTGGCTCGAGTCACATAATCCCTGGCTCGAGTCGACTATTCCTGGCTCGAGTCTGTGATCACACTCGAGGCTCAAGAATTGTGGCTCGAGTCAATCATCGATTGATCCATTCTTCAGAAACTTTTTGACTCGAGGCATAAAAACCTTGGCTCGAGTCAGTGCCCAAACTCGAGGCAACCAAATCCTGGCTCAAGTCAATTGCGAAGGAAGATAGTTCAAATTTCGAAAGACCAAAGTCTGGCTCGAGTCATTTAGTGGAGGCTCAAGTCAAACTTCATTTTTAAATAAAAAGGTTTATATTCTAGCTAGAGTCAACCACACTGGCTCGAGTCAAGAGGAACATAATTTTTAAATCTTTTTGAGTTCGAAGTCAATTGGCTCGAGTCACAGAATATGCTGGCTCGAGTTTAGTCCCAAACTCGAGGCATACTTTTTGTGGCTCGAGTCAATATATCATTTTGGCAATAGATGAGAAGAGATTGACTCGAGTCATTAAGCTTTGGATTGAGCCAATGTGACAACAAAAGTTTTAACTGATATAATCCAATTTTTTGACTAAGTTGAATCATTTTGCCTAGATCATAATGCATACATTGTTTCCAAAGGTTAATCATCATCAAAACACAAATAGAGAACTAGCAAAAGCCTAAAAAAAAATGCGCTCATTTTCGAACAGAACCCACGTTTTGTCTGGAAAAAAAAAGCCTCACGTGTTTTCTCTTCTCATTTCATTTCTTTTTTCTTTTTTGCTGAAAGATAATTCTTCTCTCCTCTGCACTTCGACGCTCCTCGACCTCCACCGTCTCCCCTCCTCTGCCGTCCTCCCTTCTCCATCGACGGCTCTCCCACCTTCCAACCCCAGTCTATCCTCCCTTCTCCATCGACCATCGTCTTCCTCCTCTTTGATCTCGTGCTCAGATCCGACGATGCAAGCCTCTTCAGATCTAGTGAGGCGAGCCTCTTCAGATCCGATATTCTTCTTGTCCCTCTTCAGATCTGCTCTGTTCTTCTTGCGCTTCGACTTTCGATCTGCGACATAGGACGATGATTTCTTTGATTCTGTTTCATGATTTTCTTAGTAGCTTTTGGATCTGTAGATTTTTTTTTTAATTTTGAGTTGATCTTGTTATTAATGTGAGCAAGAACACGGATCTACACCTGTATATTATCCTCGGATTTGTTGTTGTAATCAGTTTGAATTTGTGTAATTTTTCATTGTGAGACAGACACTACTTCTTCTTTATGTCTGGAATTGGTGTTTGGTAGATCTGATTGAATCTATATTTTTTTCTATACACTTTTTTTTAGTTTTCTCTTTCTTCACTTGTCACTTTCAGTTTTTCCTCGCTTTATCGAGACCTATTCTCTCGATTGCTCCATACATTGTGATCGATTTTGCTTCCGCTCACCGTGATCAATTTTCCTTCCGCTCACCCCTGATTGCTTCCCCATCCATGTGCATTATTGATCTCAATTATTTGGCCCACGTTTTGTTCAATCGTTGTTGCCGACAAACAAGGCCCACATTTTGTTCAATCGTTGTTGCCGACAAACAAGGTTTTAGCTTATATGCTGTCATAATTTTTAAATAGGGAAAATTCCGAATAAATACCATTTGAATTTGTAAAACCCCCAAAAGTCTGTCAAATTTGTAAAAAGACTAAGAGGTACCAAGGACCTCTGAGGGATATACAAATTCGCGTGAAATTACCTTTTTGCCCTTAACCTCGCCCGCCGCCGGCCACTGGTGGGGTTTTTTCTTTTTTGGGTGGGGTTTTTTTTGGGGGAGGTGGGGTTTAAACAAAATTGTAATACCGGGATTTTATTATACGGAATGTTATAAATAAATTGGATATTTCGATAAGCCGAGACTGGCCACTAGAGATCTAGGAATGAGATTTCCAAAGTCAATGGTGGGGTTTTTTCTTTTTTGGGTGGGGTTTTTTTTGGGGGGGGGGGGAGGTGGGGGTTTAAACAAAATTAATTTGAAAGTGAGGAGATGGGGTTCGAACCCCACACCTCTCACATAGGGGCCAAGTGGCCCAACCAGTTGGGCAACTTGGCTCCATTGATATATATATACAATAATAAATATATATATTCTTCTTAACATTTTTTCAATGGTAATTAAAACTAGACCATCGTCATTTACCACTAGACCATCGCCATTTACCACTAGACCATCGTCATTTATCACAAATGTTTTGGGGTTTTTCATTGTTGCCCATGAAATAAACACATAAACTTGATGCATTATTACAACTAGACCATCGCCATTTACCACTAGACCATCGTCATTTAACAAGGTTACCTCAATTCCAAACTTATTTTTACCAATACTCCAACACTCCCAACTAACTAACACCAAATATTTTAACCTCAACTTACACCATCATTTTCTGCACCTTTTCTCTCTCATGCTCTCCTCTCGAACCATGTGTGTGTGTGAGTGTGTGAGGTGTGTGTTGTGTGTGCCTGGTGGGGGTATTTATAACCTCCCCACCGTAATAACTAGGGGCGGCGGTGCCTAAATTAGCGGGAGGCACCGGCACCGCTTCCCCGTTTTCAAAGGTAGGCACCATCTGCCTAATTTTTATAAACGTGGGCCCCACACCTTTAAATATTATATTATTATTCAAATAGTAAATTACTAATATTATATTATTATTCAAATAGTAAGTTACTATTGCATGGGTCCCGCATGAAAATTTTTCAAAACTCACGCGTGAAACTGTCGAGGAAACAAAATAATTTGACGTGGGTCCCACATGAATAGTAAATCTATGCATGAATAGTGAAATACTATTCATGAGTCCCATAAAATACTGATCTCAAATTGTCATTCTTTAAAAATAAGGCCTAGTAGTCTTTCAAAAATAGGCTTATTCTCAAGTCTTTAGACCTAAAATTCGGGATATTACATTTCTCCCCTCCTAAAAAGAAATTTTGTCCTCAAAATTTACCATCTTCCGCAGCGCCACTCTTATCCAAATCAAATCTTAATCACAATCTAACCTCAATCAAAACCTCAGATTTTCAAATGTGGATGCGCCACAAAACCATGTGCAATGTGTTGATTTTCAAATCCATCAAAGCACGAGGCCATTTTGATTTTTATCTCTTACCGATGACGAGAAATATAAATGAGGAAGATTCCTCGAAACTGCCAAATGGTTGTGTATAAATATGCATTAAAGTTAGGGAGGCCAGCTTTCATATATATAGTTTCATCTTTCAATACGTCATCTGTAACTTGCAGATATGGCAAATCTTTCACAGCTCGCTCTTGAAGCAACAAGGTACCCACACACTTGCAGAGAACTAATCATATGTATCTTCTATCTTTTTTGTTTATCTATTTTTTTTCTTTCTGATTCATCATACTATATAGCATTAACTATAAGAATTCTCCCATGTATTTTAACTCTTGACGGTTTATTTATTTATTGAGTGACTATAATGATTAGAAATAAAAAAGCAGAAGACAAGCCGTGCGCTTAGTAGTGCACTTGGCACTTGTGCCAGCTCTAGGAGCTGGCCACCCCCTTGTCTCGGGCTCGAGCCCCCCCCCCCACCTTGTAATATCAAAAAAAAAAAGAAAAAAGCAGAAGACAAAATAAATCACTATCTAGTCATCTTGCATGAAACCATATGCAAACCACAACAAAATCACACCCATAACCTTAATTTGTTTTCAAACCACTTGATTGTTACAACAAAAAGTAAGAACTTGTTAAAACCCTTACTCAACTTTTCACTTTTAACTTTAAACATATTAATCTTTGGATAGTAGTCTTTTAAGTTTTCCTTTGTAAATGGACGATTAAATTCATGCTAGTGAAATAACATGTTCACATAGAATCTCTATGAATATTCAAACATCCCAATTTATAATATGAAATAGACTTGGTAATTAAAACCTTAACTTGTTCATTTGCGAGACGAGATGAAAAGTTATTTGAAATATTAATTGAAGATTACTTTTAATTTGACGCCTTGGATATATATGTACAGATTAAAAGGGAAGGTAGCTTTGATCACTGGCGGTGCAAGGGGAATTGGAGCTTGCATGGCTAGGCTCTTCACTAGACATGGTGCAAAGGTGATAGTCGCAGACATTCGAGACGAATTAGGGCAAGCAGTATGCAATGATATTGGATCCGAATATGCATCATACATTCACTGCGATGTAACGAAAGAATCTGAAGTTAAAACTGCGATTTCTAAGTATCAAAAGCTTGACGTAATGGTCAACAACGCTTTCTATATAAATGAAGCTAAGCCAAGCATTATCGACAATGAAGTGAGCGAATTTGAACATGTTGTTAGTGTGAACCTAACTGGTCCTTTCTTGGGCACCAAGCATGCTGCTAAAGTTATGATTCCTGAAAGAAATGGAAGTATTATAAATGTGGGAAGTGTTTGTTCAAGTATAGGAGGGGTTGCAACACATGCTTACACAAGTTCTAAGCATGGCTTGGTGGGTCTCACCAAGAACGTGGCTGCTGAACTTGGCCAATATGGGATCCGAGTCAATTGTGTGTCTCCATATTTCATTGCAAATGTTGCTGCAAAAGATTTCTTCAAATTAGATGAAGATGGATGTTCTCGTGTTTATTCGAATCTCGAAGGGGTTTATCTGCAAGAAGAGGATGTGGCTCGAGCTGCGCTATATTTGGCTAGTGATGAATCCAAGTACATAAGTGGGCATAATCTAGCCATTGATGGGGGCTTTACTACTATTAATCCAATTTTTGGTTTGTTTTCAAGATCAAAGTAGTTTTATTTGGGATCTTCTTGCTAGATATTTGTCATTGTGATGTATCTGTGTTCTAATCTCTATAGAATAAATTTTAGTTACGTATTTCGTTTAGTCTATTAAAGCAATTAATTTTAGCCACTTCAAGCTAGCTCACAAATTTTAATCATTGATTTTTATGAGAATATTTGATGTTAGATTAATTATTTTTATTGTAGATGCTTGAAAAGATTAGATCAAATTTGAAAATGAAAGTTTGAACTCAAATTGCAAAAAGTTTCAATTCAGTCCCTCACTGAGAACTTTTAAACTTTGCAAATTGGTCCCTGGTCAAAACTCTGCGTTTTGACCAGGAACCAATTAATTAATTAGGTTCAAATGAGCAGAAAGAGGTCGGACATTTTTTTGGAGAAGAGACGAAACAGAGAGACAGCGCCGCGAGAACCTGGAGACCTTCTTCTTCTTCGTCGATCCACCTCCATCCTCGCCCACTCTCGCCGGCGGCTTCCACCTCACCCACGGTCGCCGGCGAGCGACCTTCCTCCTCCCTCAACCACCTTCATTATCACCGGTGGTGAGAAAGACGGAGAAACAGAACCGGAGACCTTCACGTTTTCAGAGCTTCGATTTTTTCTCCTCCATTCAACCATCGATCAGCCTCCCCCATTCCTCTTAACTCCTTCATCTTCACCTTTTTCGTTCTTGCTCAACCACCGTCCACAACCGTGAGTTGCGAGCTGGGAGACGCTGAAACGAAGAGAGAAAAGCACGTTTCTCTTTGATCTGTTTTATTCCCCATTGCCTTCCACCATTTCCCTCTCTCAGTTTCATCCATGGCTGGACGTTGGGACTGCTTACATCATGATTAGTGGCTGATTTTTGCTTCTTGGAGATGGATTTTGACTGGAGTTTCAGAGCTAATTTAGAGGAGTATTCTGTTCAATCTATTTGTCCAGATTTATATATTTAGATTGCCTAGTTTTAGAAATTATTGTGTATAAATTATGGGCTGAGATTAATATTTATTGTCTTTGTTAGTTTGACAATTGTGATTGGATTGAATTTTGTAGCTTGTTGGATTTAGATATATGTATTTCCTTATTGATTCAATGATATTGTGTTGTCTACGAGGTATTGTTAGATAATATGATTGAATTGGATTAATTAGTGGCGTGGTATCGCATTCATATGAAGAGGAACCAAGTTGCATTGATTTAATCCTAATCACACACTAAGTGGTTTTAAACAATATCTCAAGAGATAGTAGTTTGCTACGGTAGTAGGAACTACTATTAATTGGGAATATTGGACTCAAGTGGTATCTTGGGGTTTTTCATCTGACTTAGTGAAAATTTACTCCTATATTTAATTGAACTATGATAGTCATATTCCATTGCCAAGAGCATTCATACTCATTTTTATACTCCATTCCATTTTATAAAGAAAATACCAAAAATAATAGTTTAACATTTAATTTAATTGCATTCTAATTTTAGTTTATCAATTGAAAAACCCAAACCAATTTTCCCCTTGTTTTAATTGTATTTGCATGTCATTTAGATTACTTAGGATTCAATAAAATGCTCCTCGAGGGAGAGAACGATCCTAGGTTTGCCTATACGCAATCCTTGATTATTTTTTATTGTGGACCCCAAGGCTAAAGACAAAAAGGCCCTCATCAAATGGCGCCGTTGCCGGGTGTAATACCCCAAACATACGTGTCATAATTTGGTAAGATTATACCTATAAAAAGTAGGTGAATATGGGATATCAAATAATAAGATATAATTATCTTATTTTCTAAGGAAAAATCTCTTGGAAATTAGAGAAATTAAGGGCCAAAGTGCCAAATGACCAAAATGCCCCTAAGGGACATAAATATTTAGGAAAATTGTGAAAAATCCTAAAATTCAGTGAAATAATTATTTGACTAATGAGAGTATGTTATCTCTAATTAGGGTAATTTAATAAATTACAAACTTGGAGAAATTGAATAAAGATATTCAAAAAGTATTGTAATGACTATAATGCCCTCACAAATTCTAAAATACTGCAGAACACATGGAAACAGAAATGTCAGTATTATAATTGTGAGGTAATGGGACATTCTAAGTAAGAAAATTATCAACAAGTGATAATAAATTGATTAAGTAATTTCTAGCTAATTACTTAAGTCTGAGCAAAAGAAATTATGAAATAATTATGTAAAACTCAAAAATTAGTGGTAATTGGCTTAAAATTAGTAAAAATATATTTACTAATTAATTGGAAATTTTGGAGAAAAATAGTTGAATTTAGGTATTTTTAAGCCTAAAAACAAGTATGGACCAATAGGGAAATTTTGTAAAAATTATATAAAAATAATTATTAAATAATTATTTTATATAATATTAATTAATTATTAATTAAAATAAAACGAAAATAATTAAAATTTGGGCCAGCTATTAACCGAAATATTGGACAAGAAATAGGATAAGAATTTTCAAAATATCCAAGCTAACTTAGTTTGCAAGTTTTGGATTTTATTATTTTAATATATAATTTATTATGATGAATAGTAAACAAATAATTAGGAAACGGATCCTATCTAGAGATCTAGGAATAGGAATCCCAGGGTCAAGGTAAAATATTGACCGGTGGGTTTTTACCTTTAAGTGACCTCTTAGGAAGTTAATTAGAAGCTGTTTGTGCATTTCCTAATAAAACAAAATAGGGAAAAATGCATATAGGTATATTTTTGGATATAAGGAAAATAAATTCTAACTCAACATCTAGGCATGAGTTTGAATTTATTTTGACATATTTGGAATCGGTGAATTTTTCAAGAAGTTGGTATTTTCGAAATGCGTTACAAACCGGACGCGTTTGGACACGTTTTCGAGAAAACTTCAACTGGACGGTTGGAGCCCTATATGGGATCAAAATTTAGGTTAACTTGGACGTTTCTAGTAAGAGAGAACATGTCTTCAAAGTTGTAAATCCAGAATTTTGAAAGTTCTCCGAAATCACGCGAATCGGGTACCGATCGGGGAAATTCTATTAGACCGGGTTATAAAGCAACATAAGCCATTATTTTTGGACCACTCCTAGGCTGCCACACAGCCCTTGTATGTCTACCAAACCCTTTCCATGGCCAAGGATTAAACACCAATTTTGGTTGATTTTACATGGTTAAAGACAAGGGAAAAATTACAACTCTAGGAATGAAGAATTACCACATTGAACCCAAACTTTTCCTATATAAAGGCATGAGGGGTCTTCATTTTCCACACCATTCCACTTCTTCTAGCCGAAACCTAGAGGGAGAAAGTAGAGAGAGAAGCTCGGAGAAGTTACGCGAAGTCTTCAACGGGTAAGTCTTTCGGGCTTTAGTTTTTAGTTCGAAAGAATGTAGTAATGTTAGAATAGCCTTTAAATTTCGAGTATGATTAGGGTATCATATGGGAGGGCTATTTTAGTCATTATTGTCAAGAATCATAATTGCGTCGAAGTTCTGGCGAAATTTCGGGAAGAAAATTTGCTAGAGTAACGAAGTGCTGGCGAAATTCCGCCAATTAGGGGTATAGGGGCAAAATGGTAATTTTTACCTAAAATGCCAGTTATGTTGTCAAATCACTAATAGAGGTGATATTACTGTTATAGGACGTCAGAAATCTAGTTTCTTTGCCGTTACTGTTTGTCCGACGAGCCGCCGTTGGACGTTTCGCCGTTTTCCGTAAACGTGCCATTTCCGTCAAAAGTACCGGAAGTACCATCAAACGAAGGTACGTTCGCGGCGTACTGTAATACTAACTCTGATGCTTATAGTCTGCTTATATATGGTACGGATAGTTTCATAAGCCATGGGTGGAACTACGTTACAGGCCATGCACAGTGACTAAGGATGTTACACTTAGATAATCACTTACGGCTTCACGGGTTATAGTAAATATAATACCGTCATAGTTTTCCTAGCGCTACGGACACGACGGTACATCGTGGCACACATTTAAAGTGCGGACACATAACTTTTCTTGTAGGGCGCTTGTTATTGAATGATCATGTATCATTGCTTGTAATCATAGAAATATCTGTTGAACATAAAGTGTTATATAAGCATGAGGTTAACCGTTACACGAGATCCGATGAACGTTGGATCTCGGCTCTTACTATAGCATCACATCAAGGTCTCGAGAGAGACCAAGGACGGAGGATAAGAGTAAGCGGAGCGGACATCACATATGAAGTTGAAGACCGCGTGGAGACCGGATCGATTACGTCTAGTACCTAAACAGATAATGTATTAATCTTTATGAACAGGCAGATACGCCACCATTATTGTTATAATCAGTTACTCAATGTTTTTATTCCGCCGATGCTCTACTCTGATGTTTTAAAAAAAAAATTTGGCTCTGAAATTGGGATGTTACACTTTTGGTATCAGAGCAGTTTTCCTGGCATGGATCTGACTATGTTATTACGGATAGTTTGGTGCCGAAGGCAAGGCTAGTCTACGTGGGTGTGCCATAAGTCGCCGCTAACCCGGTGAGGCCCCCATGGTAGACACTTACCTGACCATTCTCGTTCGGATAACGGAGTTAGGTTCTCAAGCCTTTTAAACTCGAGCATATTTTGAAAATGAGTACTGATATAACTCTAGCGTTATGTTCTAGAGATGGACAGAAATGAGGTCCTTTGCATAAAATATTTAGGGCGAAGAAAGCGTACCGTGCATATATCTGTACGATAGGGTTCAGATTAAACCTAGAATCGGTACATCTATCGCCTAGACTTATGCCGATATCGGATATCCCTGATACCACCGAAAACCCGGATATCTCTGATACCACTGATACCACCGAAAACCCGGATATCTCTGATACCACTGATACCATCGAAAACCCGGATATCTCTGATACCACTGATACCACCGAAAACCCGGATATCTCTGATACCACTGATAAAACTAAAAACCCGGATATCTCTAGTTTCGATAGCCACGATATCGGTCTTCGATAACTCGATATCGGTCTCGATAGCTCTAATAGCTCGATATCGGTTTACGTAGCTCGATAACCACGATATCGGCCTCGATAACCTAACCACGGTAATGTCGCCTACCGACGACAATTTTTACTACTCGAGAGACCATAGATCTTGAAAACAGTCCTGACACAAATTCGGGTCATTCTGATATCAGTCTCTGATACCAGTCTCTGATAATCCTGATACCAGTATCTGATCACCCCGACATCTCTGACAACTCTGATAAATTGATGTCTCTAATAGTTCGGATGTCTCTGATAACTCCGGACTCTGATAATTCTGATAATTTTGATAATCGTCAGTTTAAACTCGACGGTAGTTCTATCCTAGCACAAAGCTTGTAGGTGGAGCTAGGCCACGCCGGACGAAACTCTAAGACCGACGAATAGAAATACATGCGGTATTTGACCAATGTTAAAGATGTCTATCGGAAGAATCCATTACATAATTCCGTATTTTTCTGGATATTGGACTAGATCCACTCCTCATCATTTCTCCTTGAAACCGCTTTTGAGAGGGAAGCACAAACGAGCTCTTAGGAGAATGACTATCCAAAGTTTTCATCTGTTCATTCGTCATCTCAAGTGGCGGATAACCACAATACGTAAATAAACCGAAACATAGATGACCTACAGAAGGTAAATAAAGAATGAGGGGATGTTCGTAACGTTCGTAACAGTAATAGGTGCAGAGCAGTTGCATTCTTCCATGGTTGAGACGAATAGAAGAACAGAATCATCATCCATAAACACCTTGTACCCTACTTTCCACTTAGTTTCATGTTCTCTCCTCACCTTTATAGAAGATCGTTTCGTCTTTTGAGACATACACCTGCATGATCTGTGGGAGGTCTCTTATCTATCTATCATTCATTCACCATAGGTTCTCGTTTGGTACACTCAGCAAGAGGACCAACTACATAACATGACATATGTTACCAAAATCTATATGTGTGAGAAAATTAGATTACCCACGAAACATTGTCATCTCTTAAAGATAGGATGGAATACGGGCAAGGAATCGAAGTCCATGGAATCAAGATGGATATGGGTAGACAACCACTAGTGATGCCAATCCCCGAGTCTTGAACACCAAAGTGAGTTCATTTTAGAAGGAACGACTGGTTGAGCAAATAGCTCGGATGGACAAACTGATAGAGCAAGAGACTCAGAGGGAAAATTTGAAGGAGCAAACATCTATGAAAGAAAAGCTGGAAGAGCATCCGGTGTTTATTGATACCTTTCTAAATCTTCAAGAAAGGCGGATTGAGAGACAACCAAACTACATGGAATGTAACTTAGAGTTACCATCAAGGAATGCCGCGTATGTGTCAAGTCATGATGGACTTAGGCACAAAATATCCACACGAAAAGGAAGGCATCTTGGCTCGAAAGCAAGGAAAGGCAAGAAGGTAGCTCGGGCAAGGAACCCTGGAGAGACGGGACCCGACCATGCCCAAAATGTAGGAAATACCATTGTCAAATTACTGATCAAGTGTTAGGAAGCCGATATGTTTCAAGTGTCAACAACTTGGGCACATCGGCAGGCATTGTCCTCGAAGGCTGCGAAGAAGGGCCTAAAACCTAAGTCATAAGTCACCCAGATCGGACAACGAAAGCAGAAACTCCATCCATGCTGGAAATGCGGGAATTACCATCCCGATGTTGCACAGTAATGTAAGACCAATTTGCTCTAAATGCCGAGAGCCGGGGCATATTGGCAAAGACTGTCCCAGAGATAGCTATGGAGAACGAACCACGTAACATAGACCGGATGATAGCATTGCTCGAAGTGGAATCGGAGAATCCTCGAGATGGTTCGGATACTATCGCTTTAGTTAAAACTATTTCAAATATAGTCGATCCAAGTGCTAAATCAATCATTTCCTCTTGATACTTGTACGGATCCTTTTGGGATGCATATGTACTTCCTTACGTTGTAATAGTAGCTACACCATTGGGTGTGAGCTCTTAGCTTGTAAGCATATTTTGAACCAAGTTGCGGTTATAATATGAATCTTGCTTCATAGTGTCAACGATACTCTCAATAGCGTTAAATAAACGGTGAAGAAGATGGCGACAAAGAGAATATATGATTCTCACAAGCGAGAGATGGAACTAATGCGGAAACCGAATCTTTATGCAAGTAAATTTCGCGTAACATGCCAATAAACAAGGCTCGGGAGTAAAAAATTAAATCATTTATGTTGAACAAAGACGTGAGACAACTTTTCATAAATTGAGTGAGAAGTTGATTACCGCACCAAGAAATTGGTTATCCCAAATCCAAATATTTTTAATGGTACCTGAATTGGGATATGTCTAGTCTGCAGACATGACAAAGTGATAACTTACCACTCTCAAGTCTCTTAAAGTCAAACCAATTCACACATAACGTAGTGATAAGTATTATCATATTTCTTAAGTAACTATAAAACATATCACGATTGTATCACTAAGTATAAGGTATCTTATGTTGCCACGGTGTATGGGAACCACGGGAACATAATATATCAAAGTACGGCATGATATCCATGAGTATGAGATATATGGTATTGCTGCGGTGTATGGGAACCACGGGAATACTGTATCAAAGTGCGATATGATGAATGTGTAGTACGCGGTATTATGGGTGCCACGGAAACACTTATGTACGCGGTGTTATGGGCGCCACGGAAACGCTAAAACACTAAAGTACGCGGTGTTATGGGCGCCACGGAAGCAATATATATAAAGTACGCGGTGTTTTGACGCCACGGAAACACTTGTATATATCAATTTAAAACATGATAAAAACATTTTAAATCAAAACCAACGTATCGCCTTAGAAACTCCCAAGAATATTCATATAGAAGGGGAAGACTGGAGTTTTTAACGTAGTATCAACTACTTGTTAGATGAACGGGCAACTGTTCGGAAGTAAATATTCACTTCCCAAGATTGACGATCTATTCCATATTCTAAAATCCTATATCTGTCAAAGTCGACTTACGCCCAGAATACTAGCGGTTGTAAATCAAAACTAGCAATGTTTTGAAGATAGTCTTCAGGACTTGAATCACGCGTTTGAAAAATTTATTGTGACACTTTGTACGTTAACAAGTGCACCTATCATGCTCTTAGAGTGCTTAAATAGAGTTTTTCTCTCGAATACATAGGCAGGATAATGGAGGCGTTGATTGACGACGTCCTCATCTGTTCAGAGTAAGAAGTGGAACGCCAAGAATGATGACGATCCGTAGTGAGTAAAGGATGTGACTCTTTACTAGATTAACAAAACGTGAGTGTTGGCTGTCAGAAATAAATTTTCTGGGCCATGTTCCATGACACAACGATGCTGTTATCTACTCTAGACAAAGTAGGAGCAATTTTGGAATGAGGATGACTAGAAAATAGTAAAACGTAATGTGTAGTTTTGGGTCTAGCGGGATAGTACCGCAGATTCAAGTGAATTCTCGCTAAATACGGTTAGTATAAGACTACGATAAGTAGCAACCTGATAGAGAAAACTATCGAGAAGGTACTCTTTACAGAAGATTGTACCAATATCTCATATGACGATTCAAAGATCGGAAGCTGCACGAGTATGAAGGAAGCGTAATCCTGACAAAGGAAATTCCCCACGAAGTTATAAATACGCCTGATGAAGTCAAACTTCCAAGTTTTCTTACAATCAAGATGGCGCAGATTGACGCCTTAAATGGGCAGAAGTGTAAATCACTTATATTGCTCGATAAAACTATCGGAGCAGAGATTTTCGTAGTTGGGATATGATTGATCACGTCTCTTGATAGTTTGTACAAGTCACAAAAGATCGTGAGAATCTTTTGGTGAATGAGATGATCGTACATCCCTAGATGCCGGTGTCAAAAGAACACCTCAAAGACGAACAAGTAGTTCGCATCACATGAGATCATTCGAAGTATATGTTGACAACAAACAAGTTGCTATTAGATAGCCTTATCCCCGAACCTGTTTAGACTTCCATACGACGTAACGAGATTTTTATGGACAAACCGAGGCAAATTCTCGATCATCAAGGGAAGCTGCTAACAGACAAAGTGAAGATCCGACGCGGATAGTCCAAAGACCAAGTAGGACGAAGTTTAGATAGTACAAAGTTTAGATATTTAAGTACAAATTTCGAGGACGAAATTTTGTTTAAGGGGGGAAGAAATGTAATACCCCAAAAATACGTGTCATAATTTGGTAAGATTATACCTATAAAAAGTAGGTGAATATGAGATATCAAATAATAAGATATAATTATCTTATTTTCTAAGGAAAAATCTCTTGGAAATTAGAGAAATTAAGGGCCAAAGTGCCAATGACCAAAATGCCCCTAAGGGACATAAATATTTAGGAAAATTGTGAAAAATCCTAAAAGTCGGTGAAATAATTATTTGACTAATGAGAGTATGTTATCTCTAATTAGGGTAATTTAATAAATTACAAACTTGGAGAAATTGAATAAAGATATTCAAAAGTATTGTAATGACTATAATGCCCTCACAAATTCTAAAATACTTACGAGAACACATGGAAACAGAAATGTCGTATTATAATTGTGAGGTAATGGGACATTCTAAGTAAGAAAATTATCAACAAGTGATAATAAATTGATTAAGTAATTTCTAGCTAATTACTTAAGTCTGAGCAAAAGAAATTATGAAATAATTATGTAAAACTCAAAAATTAGTGGTAATTGGCTTAAAATTAGTAAAAATATATTTACTAATTAATTGGAAATTTTGGAGAAAAATAGTTGAGTTTAGGTATTTTTAAGCCTAAAAACAAGTATGGACCAATAGGGAAATTTTGTAAAAATTATATAAAAATAATTATTAAATAATTATTTTATATAATATTAATTAATTATTAATTAAAATAAAACGAAAATAATTAAAATTTGGGCCAGCTATTAACCGAAATATTGGACAAGAAATAGGATAAGAATTTTCAAAATATCCAAGCTAACTTAGTTTGCAAGTTTTGGATTTTATTATTTTAATATATAATTTATTATGATGAATAGTAAACAAATAATTAGGAAACGGATCCTATCTAGAGATCTAGGAATAGGAATCCCAGGGTCAAGGTAAAATATTGACCAGTGGGTTTTTACCTTTAAGTGACCTCTTCCGGAAGTTAATTCCGAGGCCGTTTGTGCATTTCCTAATAAAACAAAATAGGGAAAAATGCATATAGGTATATTTTTGGATATAAGGAAAATAAATTCTAACTCAACATCTAGGCATGAGTTTGAATTTATTTTGACATATTTGGAATCAGTGAATTTTTCTGAAGAAGTTGGTATTTTCAGAAATGCGTTCTGAAACCGGACGCGTTTGGACACGTTTTTCGAGAAAACTTCAACTGGACAGTTGGAGCCCTATATGGGATCAAAATTTAGGTTAACTTGGACGTTTCTAGTAAGAGAGAACATGTCTTCAAAGTTGTAAATCCAGAATTTTGAAAGTTCTCCGAAATCACGCGAATCGGGTACCGATCGGGGAAATTCTATTAGACCGGGTTATAAAGCAACATAAGCCATTATTTTTGGACCACTCCTAGGCTGCCACACAGCCCTTGTATGTCTACCAAACCCTTTCCATGGCCAAGGATTAAACACCAATTTTGGTTGATTTTACATGGTTAAAGACAAGGGAAAAATTACAACTCTAGGAATGAAGAATTACCACATTGAACCCAAACTTTTCCTATATAAAGGCATGAGGGGGGTCTTCATTTTCCACACCATTCCACTTCTTCTAGCCGAAACCTAGAGGGAGAAAGTAGAGAGAGAAGCTCTGGAGAAGTTCTGCAGAAGTCTTCAACGGGTAAGTCTTTCGGGCTTTAGTTTTTAGTTCGAAAGAATGTAGTAATGTTAGAATAGCCTTTAAATTTCGAGTATGATTAGGGTATCATATGGGAGGGCTATTTTAGTCATTATTGTCAAGAATCATAATTGCGTCGAAGTTCTGGCGAAATTTCGGAAGAAAATTTGCTAGAGTAACGAAGTCTTGCGAAATTCCGCCAATTAGGGGTATAGGGGCAAAATGGTAATTTTTACCTAAAATGCCGCTTATGTTGTCAAATCACTAATAGAGGTGATATTACTGTTATAGGACGTCGAAATCCTAGTTTGCCGCCGTTACGCCGTCCGACGAGCCGCTTGTTGGACGTTTCGCCGTTTTCCGTAAACGTGCCATTTCCGTCAAAAGTACCGAAGTACCATCAAACGAAGGTACGTTCGCGGCGTACTGTAATACTAACTCTGATGCTTATAGTCTGCTTATATATGGTACGGATAGTTTCATAAGCCATGGGTGGAACTCTGTTCTGGGCCATGCACAGTGACTAAGGATGTTACACTTAGATAATCACTTACAGCTTCACGGGTTATAGTAAATATAATACCGTCATAGTTTTCCTAGCGCTACGGACACGACTGTACATCGTGGCACACATTTAAAGTGCAGACACATAACTTTTCTTGTAGGGCGCTTGTTATTGAATGATCATGTATCATTGCCGTAATCATAGAAATATCTCATTGAACATAAAGTGTTATATAAGCATGAGGTTAACCGTTACCTGAGATCCGATGAACGTTGGATCTCAGCTCTTACTATAGCATCACATCAAGGTCTGAAGAGAGAGACCAAGGACGGAGGATAAGAGTAAGCAGAGCGGACATCACATATGAAGTTGAAGACCGCGTGGAGACCGGATCGATTACGTCTAGTACCTAAACAATTTTTGATTTTTTCATTGCATATAGTTTAGGATTTTTGCATTTAGGTAACTTGCATAGCACTTGTTGCATTATTGCATTGTCTTGACTTGGTAGCTTCTGTGTGGTGTATTTGCATTAAATTTGATATGATTTTGAGCTTATTTGTTTGAATTCACCATGTCTCCAAGTTAATTCATAGCATACTTGCATTTTTTTTCTAAAAAAAAAACCAAATATCTTAATTTTTCTTAGTTTTTGCATTTTCATTTGCATTCTACTCTTTTCCTACTTGATTTCAATTGTTTTGTGCTTGGTTGCTACATATTGGTTTCATTGCATTTGGATTGCTTGTGGATAATTTGCTTGTGATACTATTTCGGTACATGATTCCAATTTCTAAATCACAATTTTGGTGAAATACTTTTTCCATATGGATAGTGACATGAGTGAGCTCATGGCTCTAAGCCACATCTCTGACCAAAAGTTGGAGCGCTTGAAAAGTTTGAATAGTCAGGTGGAGTTGTTTGGAAGTTCAAAGGACTTGGTAAAGGAGGAAAGGGAGATTAAGCAATGGTTAAACCAATACTATCAGCATCGTATGTCGATAATGTCACAAGCTTCTCAAGAACCATTTGAGGAACAACAAGAAGATGACATTCAAGGACTCAAGAGTAGCTCCTATGCAGAACTCAAAGATGACTCTAACTTTGATGGAGTCAAAATTGAAGCTCAGGAATTACACTATTGTGGAGGAGCTGGTAATGAGAATTCTGGAGTTGAAGTATATGTTGAGAGTATAGAAGCTGAGAATTCATTGCTACTTGAAGAAGTCATGGCTAAACAATTAGATTTGCCCATTGCACCTCAAAAATTAGCCACGGTCCCCATGTGTTCCTTAGATACTTGCCTCACTGAGGAGACAATTCAAGAAGCCATGAATGTATTAGATTTATGTGATGATAAGTTTTCATCTCCTTTTGTTGATAATTTTGATTCACTTGGGAGTGAGCTTTCCAACCTTAACTCATCGATGGTTGATTGTTGGTTATCATCCCTTGATGATTTTTCTCTTACTTCTCTTAGTTCATTTGAGCTTAATTCTTCCAATGATTCACTACCTAGTGATGATGCTTGTGAGGGAGGTGTTTTTCTCAATGTTTCAGGTCACAAACCGGTGGAGGAAGCCGAGTTTGAGGTCGGTAGCCAAGACTTGGATGATTTGTTCTCCAAGGGATAGCCCTTACACCGACGAAGACATCCTCTCATGTGACTCACTTTGGACCTAAACACAATGTGGTTAAAGGGCCACTTCCTAACTCATCGCTTCATCCTAGAACTAAGATCACTTCTCATACCTCGAGATTTTTAGATGAGCTAATCACTCCATGTGAAGTAGGTATGAAAGAGACTATTTTCCCAAGCTTGTTGTCTCTGTAGGCCAACCTAATGTTGGTTCAACACTTGGGAAGCTTGAATTTGAATATTTCATGTTTGAGCATCATGAGAAATCTCATCTACATGATTCACTTCATACACCTCTTTCTTGTGATTTACCTCCAGACTTAGGTGATTGTGAACATGACATTGCTGAAACTTGTCTTCTTGAGCATTCCATATCCATTTTTGCCTTGTTTGCATCTAACTTGGTTCTGGATAGCTATCTTGCTGCTCATACTCACACTTCTATTCATGAAGTGCTATCTTGTGATTTGCCACCCGATATTGACAAAGAAAATTATGCTTTTGAAAATTCAAAAGTTTTGGATGGTAATGATTTGAAAAATTATCTTCATTCTTCCACTCTTTTGCCTTCCATCTCTTGTGATTGCAATACTGATGTGGTGTACTCCAACACTAAGTTGGATTCCGCACCTTCCACTTTGCAAACACAAGAGAATTTTCAAAATAAAATTGTTTGTTTGACTCCTACTGATGGGAGTAATATTGATTTCCTTGGATGTGATAGTTACTTGGAGAGTTTGATTCCTAAAATGTCTTTAATTCACTTGAAATCTCTCCATGTTTCTATTTTTGGATGGAATACTGCTGGTTGCTTGTCTTCTTTGCAGGCACATTCTTGGAAAGGTCATCGATGGAACCAACATCCATCGTACATTCTTGGGCCTCTTCCAATTGATCCTGAACCACCTCCACCAAGGAAAATCAATGCGGGAGAAGATATTTTCAAAGCCAAATACATGATTCTCATTGTGGATGAGAACTTCTCCTTCAAGCGACTCAAGATACTCTAACACAGGTTGTCTCTTTCCTCACTTATTTTCTTCCTAATTCCTTTGATTATTTGGGCTTAATTGTTGTATGAGGAAGATAAGTGTGAGGGAGGGACACAATCCAGTAGAAAAAGTAGAAATAATTTAGTTTAGTAAACAAAATAAGAGCCCCCTATGTATGCTTTACATTTTGTTGGCCACTACCCTACTTAATTGCCATTGTGCCTCTTCACTCTAATTCTCTCTGTTATTATGACTTGTTTATTGTTTCTTCTCTCTTTTAATGATGTTGACGTGTTGTGCTCCAATTGCAATTGGACTTCACAACTTTCCACTTCATTGAGGAACAAGTTAGAATAATAGAATTACTTTACAAACATTGAGGACAATGTGTTGATTAAGTGTAGGGGAGGGGAATACATTTTGAATCCCAATTAAATGGTTGTTTTTAAATGAGAAAATGCTTAAAACTAGAAAAAAAAAATCAAATTTTTTTGTAGAATGACTTGCTTAATGCATGTCCTAAGTGGTAAAGGGTCGCATTTGCCACTTTGGAAGTGTATGATTTGTGGGAAATTCTTTGAGCTTTCATAAGATCTAGTATTTAGGCAATTTTTTAAAAAAACCATGTTTTGTTTTTCAAATGGATGGGAAGAGAAATGAACCCACAATTGGATTTTTGCTTACTCCTTGTTTTGAAAATGAAAGTTTATGAATCATTAGTGCATTTAAGAGTTAGGCATGATTATAACTAATTACAATGTTTTGATTGGTTGTATTTGTAAGGTTAGCACTTGGAATAGTTAAGTAGATGCTTTGTAGTTAGCTTACTATGCAATTGATTGTGTTGGAGTGAGCATTGGAGAAAAACCTTGTTGGAAGGATATTTGAGCCTTAAATTCTTTTCATGTGTGCATGTTCGCTTAGTTTTTCACCTTCTAGAACTTGTTTCAACTCTTTTTCGAAACGGTATTTGCGTTATTGTGATGAAAATGAAAGAGGCATTCAATTCTAAACAATTTTCACCCAAACACAAACCTACATTCATCTACCATTTGATTCCCTTTTTGAGCCATTCCTATGTTGTATGCATGTCATTACTCATAGTGTTCACAGTATTCTAAAAATCAAAAGAGAATTGCCAATAAAAATTTGAAATGCCATGTATATGGAAAGAAAAAAAAAAAGAAGAAAAGAAAAAAAAGTGAGTATAGTTTGAAAAAAAAAATATATTTGGTAGATAAAAATAAAAGCAAAAGAAATATCAAGAATGCATTTGTTCATGATTTTCAAAAGAATTGGCAAAAATTTGTAAAGTTATTTAGATGCTATGAACTTGGTTATTAACTGTGACTTGCATATAAACTATTTTCTTTTTCTCATTAATTCATTCCATTTAGCCTTCATCCATCATTACAAGCCTTTAAGTCCTCTTGATTCATTACATTAATTGCTATTAATAGTGGAGATGTTAGAGTTGTTACAAGCTTATGGTAAGGTGTTGATTAAGTGAGCTAGAGTGAAATTATTCCAATAGGGTGAGATGAGTGAAACAGTTATAATACCTTGAGAGTTCTCCCATGCTTCATTTTAATATTTTGGATTGTATGGTCAGCTAATTTCTTTACATCGCTTGATTATGAGTAGTGTTGGCTTGATGAATTTGATTGACTAATTCATTGCTTTCAAATTATGAAATTGCTCGTTTTTTAGATGCATTAGTGTTTTGAGCCTGGAATTTTGTACTCAATTGCCTTTGTTCAGGAGTACAAAGGTCTAAGTGTGGGGGAATTGATCAGACCGTATTTTTATATGATTCTTCATGATTAAATTGGGATTCTTAATGCATTTTGCCATAGCTATTGAGCTTAAAATGCCTTTCTTGTGATAAATTAAGATTAAGAGTAAATACATTAAATTATGACTAAAAGGGTATAATTGTCAAAGAAATTGTAATTACTCTTAATCATTGATTTTTATGAGAATATTTGATGTTAGATTAATTATTTTTATTGTAGATGCTTGAAAAGATTAGATCAAATTTGAAAATGAAAGTTTGAACTCAAATTGCAAAAAGTTTCAATTCAGTCCCTCACTGAGAACTTTTAAACTTTGCAAATTGGTCCCTGGTCAAAACTCTACGTTTTGACCAGGAACCAATTAATTAATTAGGTTCAAATGAGCAGAAAGAGGTCGGACATTTTTTTGGAGAAGAGACGAAACAGAGAGACAGCGCCGCGAGAACCTGGAGACCTTCTTCTTCTTCGTCGATCCACCTCCATCCTCGCCCACTCTCGCCGGCGGCTTCCACCTCACCCACGGTCGCCGGCGAGCGACCTTCCTCCTCCCTCAACCACCTTCATTATCACCGGTGGTGAGAAAGACGGAGAAACAGAACCGGAGACCTTCACGTTTTCAGAGCTTCGATTTTTTCTCCTCCATTCAACCATCGATCAGCCTCCCCCATTCCTCTTAACTCCTTCATCTTCACCTTTTTCGTTCTTGCTCAACCACCGTCCACAACCGTGAGTTGCGAGCTGGGAGACGCTGAAACGAAGAGAGAAAAGCACGTTTCTCTTTGATCTGTTTTATTCCCCATTGCCTTCCACCATTTCCCTCTCTCAGTTTCATCCATGGCTGGACGTTGGGACTGCTTACATCATGATTAGTGGCTGATTTTTGCTTCTTGGAGATGGATTTTGACTGGAGTTTCAGAGCTAATTTAGAGGAGTATTCTGTTCAATCTATTTGTCCAGATTTATATATTTAGATTGCCTAGTTTTAGAAATTATTGTGTATAAATTATGGAACTGAGATTAATATTTATTGTCTTTGTTAGTTTGACAATTGTGATTGGATTGAATTTTGTAGCTTGTTGGATTTAGATATATGTATTTCCTTATTGATTCAATGATATTGTGTTGTCTACGAGGTATTGTTAGATAATATGATTGAATTGGATTAATTGAGTGGCGTGGTATCGCATTCATATGAAGAGGAACCAAGTTGCATTGATTTAATCCTAATCACACACTAAGTGGTTTTAAACAATATCTCAAGAGATAGTAGTTTGCTACGGTAGTAGGAACTACTATTAATTGGGAATATTGGACTCAAGTGGTATCTTGGGGTTTTTCATCTAGACTTAGTGAAAATTTACTCCTATATTTAATTGAACTATGATAGTCATATTCCATTGCCAAGAGCATTCATACTCATTTTCATACTCCATTCCATTTTATAAAGAAAATACCAAAAATAATAGTTTAGCATTTAATTTAATTGCATTCTAATTTTAGTTTATCAATTGAAAAACCCAAACCAATTTTCGCCTTGTTTTAATTGTATTTGCATGTCATTTAGATTACTTAGGATTCAATAAAAGGCTCCTCGAGAGAGAGAACGATCCTAGATTTGCCTATACGCAATCCTTGATTATTTTTTATTTTGGACCCCAAGGCTAAAAACAAAAAGGCCCTCATCATACTTCCAACTATTTTACCAAAATCAAGGGAATGTGCTTAATTTATTAAATTTGTTTGAAAATAAAAAGAATCTCACACTTACCCATATTTAAAACAATGAATTATATTTTGAGAGGCAAAAAAGGAATATTACACAAAACTTTGAATAAGAAATATATTAAAATAATATAATTAATATGTCTCACTTGATGACTTGAACTAAAAATAAGGACGATTCATTGTTTCTAAAATGTAGCGCCTCATCACATTGTAGTTTTTTTTTTTTTTTTCCATACCCACCTCAGAACTTTTATACTTATGTGGCTATTATTTAATAATTGTCAAACATTTTGTAAACTAGTGGGCCTTGATTAGAACTTATGTATATCTCATCATTACCCTTTAATTAAGAGTGTTTGTGTGTACCAACATGTGGTTGGTCCAGCGGAATGTGGCGCTGGATTCCCTTAAGAGGTCTAGGGTTCGAGCTGCGGTAAAACCACTCGTAATCCGTCTTGTATGAAGCTACCACTGTTGGGAGGGTCGTCCTTGCCACTGCAGAACCCGGAGTGGTTGCACACTTGCCACCATTTTATATATAAAAAAAAAAAGAGTGTTTGTGTGTGTGTTTATAGGGGCATTACAATGAAGTTCCAAGTAAGGAACTTAATTATCAAGAAGTCATAATGACAAGTTAGGTGTTATCATTTCTTACTCTAGAACTTGTTATTATATACTCTTTAATTGTCATTTGGACTTATGGTAACTATGTCCCATCCTTGGGGGACCTCATTGTAATTCCCTCATGTCTATAACTATATCTATGTGCACGTATATTCTTACATATAAATATTTGCTTTGTAATCAAGGGCGGACCCACTTGTTAGAGAAGGGGGGCAAGTGCCCCCGCTTGAATTTGAGACTTTTTTTAATAATTAATATATGTTTGAATAATTGCACACCCTTAAATTAAGTGTCCACCCTTAATACATCAAGGCTGCACTTCGTAATGGGATAGGGGAAGAATGGTCGAATGATTGTTTAGTGTCTTATATTGAAAAAATATGTATTTGATAGCATTGGTAATAAGACAATTATGATGGAATTCCAAAAAATAAGGTCTAGAAGGATGACATTATAATTATTTTTATTGTAATATATTTTTTTATTAAAATATATGTACTTAAACTTATTGAGTACCCACTCTTCATTATAATTTATATAGCTGCATTTATTTCTAACAATACTTAGCCTTGCTTTTCTAAATGATATGTTTGTAAAATAATTGCCTCTCTTATTACATCATCAGTATTCACTTGAGTTCATAAATATTTTTTCCTTGTTTATATTCATTCTTTTGTTTTTTAATACCGGCAAGCAAACAAGAAAATTGTTAATATCACATCACCCAACCGATCGAGTACGTAGTTTGAATTAGTATTTTTGGTTTTAGGCTTTTGAAACCTTAACTAATAAACCGTATTCACACACGTTAAAAACATTATATATATATATATATATATATATATATATATATATATATATATATATATGGGCTTATGATTCCTACTGTCACTGCATATAAGCATATATCCTGTGAGTAGTCATACTACGTCGTTTCCATTAAAAACAATATCATTGCCTTATTCTCTTGCTTTCTTCTTCGTCTTCACCCATTACTTTCTCTACTTCCTCCTTCACTTTTCCCTCCTCCCTTGAATTGCATCGAAATTCTCTTCCTCTCCAAGATGCACAGCACGCTCACATCCCACTCTCGCACTTGTCTGCACCACCTGCACAATACTAGAGATAGAGATGTCGAGATGCCGATAGCAGCGAGAATCAAACCTCCACGTTATTCTCATCCTCTCAACACCTTCCCACCTTCCAGCATTAGCATAAATATTGGAGAGTAGCACAAAGGTCCCGCAATTACTTAAGTCTAACTTGAATAATTTTCTTGCAGAGATCTCCCCTAACTCCACGTTCTTGTGAATTCTACAAGCTCCAAGAAGGATCTCCCCTAACCCCACGTTCTTGTGAATTCTACAAGCTCCTTTATGCGCTGACAAAATATGATTAAAAGAAGTGGAGGGTGTTCGAAAGAGAGTGGGTGCTGTCTAACTGTGAAGAAAAGAGGGAGTTAGTATGTGTGTGAGGTGTCCGAAACTTGAGAAATCATACCCATACTGCACAAAATATAATTCTCTTGTCATTCTTGAAATTCTGCAAGTCTCTCTCGGGTTTCTGCAGCAGCCGGGCAAGCGTTTTAGACAGCACTAAAGGGAGCAATATAAGAAATCATACCCATACTGCACTACTTCACTATGAATTGCAGCAAACACCACTTCTTCATTTTATTTTGTGCAAGTCGACAGCAGCGCATACACTCACGCCCTTCTCTTTTTGTTATATGTTGACAACACACTCGTTCTCTTCTCTAAACCGAACACCTATATGCAACAGCTCTCAAGTTTCGGACACCTCACACACATACTAACTCCCTCTTTTCTTCACAGTTAGACAGCACCCACTCTCTTTCGAACACCCTCCACTTCTTTTAATCATATTTTGTCAGCGCATAAAGGAGCTTGTAGAATTCACAAGAACGTGGGGTTAGGGGAGATCCTTCTTGGAGCTTGTAGAATTCACAAGAACGTGGAGTTAGGGAGATCTCTGCAAGAAAATTATTCAAGTTAGACTTAAGTAATTGCGGGACCTTTGTGCTACTCTCAATATTTATGCTAATGCTGGAAGGTGGGAAGGTGTTGAGAGGATGAGAATAACGTGGAGGTTTGATTCTCGCTGCTATCGGCATCTCGACATCTCTATCTCTAGTATTGTGCAGGTGGTGCAGACAAGTGCGAGAGTGGGATGTGAGCGTGCTGTGCATCTTGGAGAGGAAGAGAATTTCGATGCAATTCAAGGGAGGAGGGAAAAGTGAAGGAGGAAGTAGAGAAAGTAATGGGTGAAGACGAAGAAGAAAGCAAGAGAATAAGGCAATGATATTGTTTTTAATGGAAACGACGTAGTATGACTACTCACAGGATATATGCTTATATGCAGTGACAGTAGGAATCATAAGCCCATATATATATTCAGACCCATGCGGTATTTTATGTCAGTCAAAGGATAGACAGAGTCATAGTTATCAGAAAATGACTCGCATGCAAATTCTAATTTCTACCAAATATGGAACACGCTTGATGATGTCTATATAATGTTAAAGAATACGACTTTGTAAAACGAAGAGGTGAACCCACTAACGTGCATCACGTGCCTGTGCGAATCCGTACAGCTGCCTTTTCAAATGACCATATCAATCAATTTCAATTCATATTAATATTGTAATTAAGTCATGAGATTTCCAAAAAACTGATTGTAAATTTCTACAATGCATAAAACTCACCTGAATTTTGTGTCATAATTAATTGACTCGTACCAAAAGTTCAAACCAACAAATTTAGTTCTTGCCCTTTGTGACAAGGTCATTGACGACCTAATCTACCCAACCCTAGATTTTATCTCAAATTATTCCTCAAGACATCAACAATGGGTGTTTGTGTAATATATATATAAAAGTTTATCATTTATCATGTCACTTGACATAAGGTTTGGTCAAGTCACCCCAAAACTACTTCGTTTTGGAAGTTAGGGGAATTAATGAAGGGTGTTTTGGTAAAATTCATATAATAAATAAAATACCAAAATACCAAAACAAATTTCATTAATTCTCCCAACTCCAACACGGCGTCGTTTTGGGAGTTAAGAGATTTTTTTTATAACAAGAATCAAATCAAATCAAATAATAACAAATAGTCAAAGCAAAACACAAATGGGACTAAGGTCCCAACCCCCTCCTAATATGAGCTACACTCATCACATCAGGAAGAAGAAACTGATAAAGGCCAGTAGGAGGGTCAGAGAAATGAGCTTCATCAGGAATCTCCACATGAGCTAGGACCGTGCTTGTGATGGAGGCCTTTTTCGTCTTTAGCCTTGGGGTCCACAATCAAAAATAAACCAAGGATTGCTTATAGACAAACCTAGGATCGTTCTCTCTCTCGAGGAGCCTTTTATTGAATCCTAAGTAATCTAAATGTCATGCAAATGCAATTAAAACAAGGGGGAAAATTGGTTTTGGCTTTTTGAAATTAATAAAGTAAAGAGAATGCAATTTAAATTAAATGCTAAACTATTATTTTTTTGGTATTTTCTTTATAAAATGATGAATCAGTGAATGGAATGGATGAAGTGAAAATATGAATGATAACGTTCTTGGTAATGAAGAAATGACTATCATTGCTCATAAAAAATTATGGGAGTTAAAATTCATCAAGTCTTAAGGAAAACCTCAAGATAACACCTGAGTCCAATATTCTCAATTAATAGTAGCTCCTACAAACATAGCTAACTACTACCTCTTGAGAAATTGTTAAAAACCACTTGATGTGCAATTAAAATTGGAATAATGCAACATGAGTCTTCTTGAGATTGAGTACATAACAGTCCCTCAAAGGGTACAAATCAATCACATTAACTAGACAATAACACGCTAATTAATATAATCTCATTGCAACCACAAGAAATTAAAACACATATTTTTCATACTACAAAATCCAATCTCAACTACAATTATCAAACTATCAAAGACAATAAACATTAATCTCAGTTCCAGAATTTATACACAATAATTCCTAAAACTAGGTAACCTAAATGTATAAATCTAGACTAATAGAAGGAACAAATTAACTCCCCCTTTGAAGGGGTCCACATTACATGCTTAGACTTAGGTGTTTATTAGGTGCTTATACCTCTAATTAGAGGTATAAGCATATTTTTTTTAATTTTTTTAATTTTTTTTATATATTGTATTTATTTAGATTTAAATTATATGTATGCTTATACCTCTAATTAGAGGTATAAGCACCTAATAAGCACCTAAGGTCTAAGCATGTAATGTGGATTCCCCTTTGAAGCTCTAAACTCAAGTCAATCTCCATGGCCAAGAAACAAGACAAATCAGCTACACACAGCCATTAAAATACCCAATCGAATCTGCAAAAAACGCTGCTCTGCTTTCCTGAAAGTTGCGACTGTGGTGGTGGAAATTGTGTGTTAACCGAATCTGGAATTTGAAGAAGAGGGAACTGTCGGTCGATGGTGGGGAAGATGATGTTGAACAGTGGTTGAAGGAAGATGATGAAAGAGGTAGATGAAGGTGAAGGAAGGAAGAGGAATCGAAGAAGAAGGTCTGCTGGTTCGTTCCTTTTTCTGTCCGCCTCTCCCCCTGGTTCGTTTTTTTTCGTTTTCGTTCGGCCTTCTCCCTCACGGTGGTGGCGTCTCGCCGGCGACGGTGGTGGATGGAGATGCCACCGGCAAGAGGAATGAAGGAAGAGGAAGAAGAAAGTCGATCTGCTCTCCGGTCTCTCCTCTTCGCTTTGTTCCCGCGGCGCTCACTGTATCTCCCCCCTTTCCAGGTCTCCTTCTTTCTTTTGTTTTCGGCGCACTCTCCTTCCGGTTCGGATCCCCAGGTCTGCGTCTCGGATCCTCCATATTTTTCTTCAATCTCCGTTTCCCCTTTTTTTTTTTTTCTTCACGCAGCGCATCAGCTCTCCGTGTTTTTTTTTTTTCTTTTATTTAATCAATTCCCTCAGCTCCTCTTTCATCTCGGGTCTCCCAAAAATTGGTCAAAGATAACCTAATAATCCATTGCCAAAACGCAGAGTTTCATTTAGGGACCTGAGTGAAAAGTTTAAAACATTTTACAGAGGGACTAAACTGAAAAGTTTATAACTTTAACTCAAACTTCCATTTTTAAATTTGATCCAATTTCTTCAAGTATCTACAATCCAAAATAATTAATCCAACATCAAATATTCTGTGAAAAATCAATGATTAGGAGTAATTACAATTTCTTTGACAATTTTGCCCTTTTTAGTCCTAATTTAATGTATTTACTCTTAATCATAATTTATCACAAGAAAGGCATTTTAAGCTCAATAACTATGACAAAATGCATTAAGAATCCCAATTTTATTATGAAAAATCATATAAAAATATGGTTAGATCAGCTTGCCAGCCAATCTGCACATTGATTCCCATCCCTAAGGACATGACAGTACCTGATGTCCAATTGACGACGAGTAACTGCTCGTATCTTAGCCACCAAGTGGGACTCACGAGCTGCATTACCTGCTTTAGAAAGTAATGCGATGACTGTTTGACAGTCACTTTCAACAACTACATGTCTCTAACCGCTATGCCTTTAGAGGCCCCATCACAGTTAAGTTTCACAAATGGAGCTTCAGGAAAAGCCCAACGAACAGTGGTAGGATAGTGCCCTACACTACTAACCCCTTCTTTAATATTTGCCATTCTAATATCTTCCAAAAACTGAAAGACAGTCCTGGGGCGATACCTGACACTCTCATCTTGCACATTGTAGATAGTACCATTCCTCCATTTCCAAATGAACCAGCAGGAAACAATAAATACATCATGCCAACTATATCCGCCAACTCCGTCGTCATCACATGTCCAGTTCTCCCTAACCCAGTCAGTCCAGTCATACTGACAGAACGAGTGGAAGCAATCCGTGGGCAACACTTCATACCAGAAAGCACAAACCACAGGGCAGTCCCGAAACGCATGTAAGCTAGTCTCTTCTGTTTGCTGACACAATGGGCAAAGGCCATCATTACCAGTCCACGAACGGACCCTGGACCGTAGTGGGAGTCTTCGATGGAATAATTTCCAACCAAAAATTTGTTCTCTATGAGGTCCCTCCCACTTCCATAACTTGCTCCAAGTGTCACACCCTATATCAGAGGAGTAAAAGCCAGATTCGGCCAAGTACATGTAACAGCTTTTCACACTAACACCAGTTGAATCCCCAACCAACCAGAAAGACCTATCCGGCCCATCATCCTCGGAGGGAGGGAGCATCCCTCTAATTAGGCCAACCACATCTAGAGGGAGAAGACTGTGTAGTAGTGACAAATCCCAACGGCCATCATGCCCAACAGATTTAGTCACCATGCATTCCCGCATATCATCCGGGATGGGGTCCAAAGCATAATCTCGCAGGAAAATAGTAGAAGATACCCATTTATCTTTCCAAAATGAGATAGACGCCCCATCCCCTATCTCCCAACGTACCCCATCCTTCATGTTTTGAAATATATTACACAGAGCGCTCCAGAAGGGTGAACCCCCGGCCTTAAACAGAGACCATTGCCCATTGTGAACCTTGTATTTCCCCTGTAAGAACCGAACCCAAAGGGCATCTGTCTCATTCTGAAATCTCCAGCCATACTTCATGAGAAATGCATCATTCATAAGAGCTGCTGATTTCAACCCAAGTCTGCCCATAAGTTTGGGAGTAGTCAGTACATTCCAGCCAAGAGCATGGTGGGCTTTCCTTAGCTGGGAGTCCCTCCAGATGAAATTCCTTTGAATTCTATCAATCTCATGGCATATATTCACTGGGAGGCTCGCATACTGCATATGAAAGTACAGGATAAAAGATAGTACGGACTTTACAAGAGTTATTCTACACTTGAGACAAACACTGTTGTTGCCACCCACCTAGCTTCTTTCGTAGCTTGTCCACAATATGCTGGTACGATTGTTTAGTTGCTCGTCCATGCACCATCCAAGCCCCTAAATATCTTCCAAGGCTTCTAACTCTCTTAAATCCACTCTTAGCTGCCAAAGAAACAACCAATTCTTCCGGAGTGTGCTTAGGAAGCTAAATCACCATTTTCTCAATGCTTACTTTTAGACCTGAAATCTGTTCAAACAGAGATAAGCATTTCATAACAATATCCAGCTGCTCAGTCCTTGCCTCTGCAAATAGCAATAGATCATCAGCGGACATCAAATGGGAAATTGGGGGGCCTCCCTTTCCCACTTTAATAGGGGTCCACAAACCACCATTGACAGCCGTGGAAATGATATGAGACAGTTTTTCCATAGCTAGGGTAAATAAGTATGGTGAAATAGGGTCACCCTGACGAACACCCCTAGAAGGTTGAAAAGATGAAGTTTTCTCACCATTCCACAAGATGTTAAGCGAGGAAGTAGAAACAGCCTGCATTATGAATTCAACAGTAGCACACGGTAATCCAACCTCCCCAAGAACTTTTTGGAGAAATTTCCAGTTAACCCCATCATACGCCTTTTCTAAATTGACTTTAATTGCCATGAACTGCCTTCCTCGCATTTTATGCATTGAGTGAATCAATTCTTGAGCAATGACAATGTTATCATGAATCTGCCTGTGAGGGACAAAACTAGCCTGGAAAGGCGAGATGACTATCTCCATGATTGGCTGCAAGCGACCCACAATCAACTTGGTGATCAACTTATACAATACTGAGCAAAGGGATATGGGCCAAAACTGAGCTATAGACGTTGGGACCTGCACTTTAGGAATTAAAGCAATCAAAGTAGCATTTAACCATCGAATATGAGAGGGGTTCTTCCATACATCCACAATAAGCCTCATAATCTGGTGCCTAATCACGTTCCACTGTTTCTGGAAAAACATTGCAGGGAAACCATCCAGCCCAGGGGCTTTATAACTTCCCATACTAAACAAGCATTTACGGACCTCCACACAAGAAGGAATCCGATGCTAGCATAACCGGAAGATCAAAGCTCGTCTTCCATTGAGATAACATAAACTCAGGGAATTCAGAGTGATTCATCTAATCCGCTAGAAACCGAAACGGCCTATCCTGCTTACCTTCTGGTGGACCAGACATTCTCAATAACATAGGAGAATGGTCCGAGCTATATCTCGGTAAGTTAATCACGTCCGCCTTATCAAACGCCATTCGCCAAGAAGTATTAGCGCTAACACAATCAAGCTTCTTGTAGACGTGCTCCAGATGAGGCCACTTGGGGCCCATCTAGGTAAAGAAACTACCTGAAACCTGAATGTCATCAAGGTGCTATCCTATCAACCGATTCCGGAAAACCCGACACGGTCTAATAGCAGCAGCATTACCCCCTCTATTCTCTTTTACATCCGCAATCTCATTAAAATCACCTGCAACCACCCATTTGTCCAAACCAGTACCTGCAATACCATCCAGACAATCCCACAACGCTCTCCGTTCCTCCTCCCTAGGGCTTCCATAAATAGCCGTAAACTGAAAAGCATGTCCCATAGCATCCACACTCATATGGACGTGTTGGAAAGAGGTATCTACCACATCAACCTTACCATCGTCAGATTTCGAAAGGACCCATATTCCTCCAGAAAACCCCTGTGCTTCCTCCACAAAGGACCTATCAAAACCAATTTTCCTTCGTAACTTCAAACACTTTTCCCCACTGGTTTTCGTCTCAACCAAAACCAGCAATTTAATATGATATTTTGACATTAAAAACCTCAACTGGCGTACAAGATCAGGATTGGCCGCCCCTCTACAGTTCCATATGAGGAACGAAATCATGATAAACGTGTTGCGGGGCCAGATGAAGCGCGCACCTGAGACACTTTACCTTTAACTCCCGCCTTAACTTTCGCCTTGCCACTTCCCAATGGATGCCCTCTCTTCTTATGTCCACCATCCTTTATTAGGCTTCCATTCTCCTCGGTTGAAACGATAGTCTCACTACTGGTAGAGCCAAGATCTCGTTCCTTGTCAATACCAGTAGCGTTAGCGCTATTCATCATGAAGAGATCTTCACCTTCTCAGCCTGGGGTACCACAGCTCAGCTGCTCCCCATTTGCTTTCTCCTCACACATCATACTTGGGCCCACTTCCTTACCTAGTCCACACATTAAATTATTATGCTTCTCCTGAACATCACCGTGGGCCCCCATGTGCTGCCCACCACCCATCACCTCACAACCAACATGACCTCCCTCCTTCCCAACCGAACCACCCTCTTGCTGGTCCATATTACATGAGGGTGGCTCCTCCATTAGATCCATGCAACCCAAACCATTAGTCACCATAGACGTCACTCCAGGGCCCGAGAATACCGCTGCAATAGGCCCACCCGCCACGACAGAATCAGGACCCGAGAGTGCAGCAGATCCCGAGAGTGCATCAGCTCCGCCAACGGTGACAGATTCGTCCGCCACCTCCTGAGGAACACCCGTGGAATAAGAAACCGAGGGCTTGGTAATACCGCTGGCAGCAAGGCTATCTGAGTTAAGCCCAACCCCAGTGTTCTTCCCCACCACTCTCCAACCACCATCAACGCTCTTATTCTGCCCGCCATTATTCTGCGCCAAAGAAGATCGAGCCTTCAAGCAGGTAGCTGATTTGTGCCCATACTTCTTGCACTAGCTACACACTGCTTCTACTCCTTCATACACAATGTCACGCTGCTTGTCATTTATCCTATAGTGCAGCTCTAATTCCTTTGACAAATCCACTTCTACGCAGATCCTGGTGAACTGACCCCTAGCAACCTTGGTGGCAACTGCATCCATCCGAATGAACCGTCCAATTAAATTCCCAATCTCAACCAAGAGCTTTGTCTTGACAAAAGCAGGTGGGAAGGCTGGTAGAACTACCCACATCTTGACCAACCCGACACCCTGAGTCTCCGGATCAAACTCTGGACACCATTCGTTTACTGCTAAGTAGTGGTTCTGCACTAACCAAGGCCCCTCCTCTCTAGCCAATCACATATCTGATAAGGCTTCAAACCGAACCAGATAGAATCCTTGAGCCACGTCAGTAATGACGATTCTGCCCTCCCTCGCCCATAGCGACTGTAGCCGCTGACGCATAAAGTCAAATCCAAACCTCTGTCCCACAGCTTTGACGACTAGAGTTTGCCTCCATCGGTTCCAAGCTCGTTTCATGAAGCTGTCGGATAGAGAGAACTGCATAATCCCCTCATGGTTACGGGTCTGAGTGAACGCGTCCTCTGATGCACAATCATCGTCCACGTCTACATGCGCTAATTCCCCATCTCAGACCGCATCACTTAAGCGAACAACACCAGGATATGATCTGGCCGAAGTCGCTCCCTCCATTGTTGGCAACCGCATGCGCAGGAAACCCTAGCAGAGCGTCTCGCGATTTCGTATCGTAATGTTCTTTCCCCCTTCCAAAATTCATATGCATAAGAGAATTAAGGAAGCGTGTTTTGGTAAAATCATATAATAAATACAAAAACAAAAATACCAAAATATCCTTCATTAATTCCCTTAACTCACAAAACGACGTAGTTTTGGGGTGACTTGACAAAATCTTATGTTAATTGACATGACAAACGATATGTGTGCGTGTGTGCGTGCGTGTGTGTGTGTGTGCGCGCGCGCGCGCGCGCTACACAATTATTTAGTCCTATTTATAAAGTAGAGTGTTTTTTTCCTATTTAAAGTCACATCATTAATGTTTTCACATGAATGTACAATTTTACTATTTTTTCATTAATACTCCATACAGTCTTGAATATAAGATTTAATTTATAGTTCAATATATTCATTGAAGGAGATATTATATTAAGAACGGGAGAAAGTATGTTATTTTCTTTGAAAGTGTATATATATTAGATAAGGGTAAAGTTGAAAAATTATTCAATTTTAATACAGAATTAATGAGGTTTAAGGTTTTTTTTCTCCCTATGAAACATGTTGAAAATGACTTAAAAATAGCATCAAGGGAGTATATTGACAGAATCAGTATGTTTCTATTTATTTGCTTTAATATAAAATTTGTCTCGCACAAAGGAATGGTAACAAGGATTAGGGAGTAATAATGAAAATTTACTAACTCCTTTCATGTATTAAATTAAAATTTTCACCCCAAGAACTATGTTTAAGATTTACAATTGTCAAATTACTATCATTATTTAATTTATATGAAACTTTATTACAGTTCAATAATAGTGCTCAACAATATTATAACAATATATTAAGTTTCAGAGAAAAGCCCTTTCCAATATTTCCAGTTAATTGGTTTCGGTTATCTACAGCTTGCTGGGCATGTTTGATCTGTGTGGAAGTTGCAGACACTCCCAATTCTCATCACTTTCAAACCTCCTGAAGTATTGATCAACGATCTCTTCACTAACTAGCTCCAGCTTTGAAGGATCCCACTAATAAAAAAACATCAATAGTAAAAGAAAAAATAATTTATAGTTTTTTTTTTTTTGTATTTGTATTTGTTGAGAGAATCACTTAAATTCCACAAACTCGGGAGAATGAATAAGAGAGGTTATTGGTTACCTTGGGCTTGTTGTCTTTATCTATTAGCTTTGCTCTGGTGCCCTGTGAAGTGGGTGCCCCAGGGCCGTTACAGACAAAGTATGTGAGCAAATAAATAAATATAATTCAAACAGTAACATCCATCAATATCAAATAAAAATATTGGTTTTAATTATAAGGCATGTAAAATAAAATACTATCTATTTAAAATAAAATAATAAATAATAAAAAAATAAAAAACCGTATATATTCGTCAATGAAGAAACATGCAAGTTGGTGTGGCTTAATAATAAATGTATTGCCATAAAAATTATAAATTTACCAAAATATACACTACTTATAATTGTTCTGACCTCGTAGAAATCGTTGCTGACAGTTCTTCGTATAAAATGAGAGAAAATGTTGTGATCCCGAGAAAAGCATTGTTCCATGCTTTGCCATCTGCCTTCTCTCACCTAATCACATTCAAATCAATTCATTTCATTATCTCAATAATTATTTGAGTTTCCTAATTTTTTTTTGGCCGACATTTGAGTTGCCTAATTATTGCTTTCACTTTGTAATAATATGCCGATACTCCGTCCGATCCTATTTATAAAAGCTTGATAACTGAATTATGCAATTTAAAAAAACAGTTAAAATTAGTTAAAAATAATAAGTATGTCTAAAATAGTTTTTATCCCAAGTATGCCGTTATTTATGAGGGATAAGTAAATAGGAGAAAGAAATAGAGTAAATATAAGTATAACCTTAAAGTAATAAATATAATCGATGAGGGGTAAAAATGGGAAAAAAATTCATTAATTGTTCATACAACTCATGTCGGGCTCGTAGAAAAATAACCAAGGCATTTCAAATTTTGGGCTCTTATAAAAAGGATCAGATGGAGTATTAATTATTTACTTTGCATATACTTACAGATCTAAGCCATATCTTGAGGCTTGTAGGACAAGATGTCCTCATGTAACTTAATGCATCTGTGATCCACTTTTCTGCTCCTTTCATTTCCATTTCTTTTTCCTATCAAATTTGGATGTTTCAAGTCATCCAAACAACATATTCTTAACTAAGTAATTCAGATTTGGATTGTTTGTACTTAGAAAAAAATTAACAAAAAATAAAGTCAAATATATAGGACATACCAAGGAAAGAATAATTTCCTCAACAGTTCCTTTTGAGAAACACTTGTTAATTGTGTCCAGTCTGTTTAGTTTGCGAGAAAAACAAGTGGATGAGGCATGGCGTATTAAAAATCTAAGACAAAATATAATGCATGCATATAAATAGAGCATAACCACAAAATTCATTATTATGTACCTAGAAAGGGGGCTCTCTTCTTTAAAAAATGCTACTTCTGTAAAGTTATCAATTACGGCAGCAATTGCTGATGTATCTGATGTTGTGATAGATTGCATGGCATTTTCCAGCAAGTTTAGCTTCTATACATTGCACCAACATAGAGTGAGGTTAAGTTTTAATAATTAATACAAATATTAAGGCATAAATTAAGTTTCTCTTCAAGGGCAAGACCTTCTAGGTGTCTCCAAATGAAAAGAGAGAGTTAGAGGTTTGGTGGGTCTACGTACTTGTGGGATCTGTCAAACTATTGTCTTTACTTCTCTCTATTTGGAAAATGTTCTGCAGATTCTATTAGCAAGGCACTTTTAACATATTTGACCGGAATCAAGAAAATCTTTAAACCTTTTCAACTATGCTTCAAAATTTAATAATTTTTTGACTTTATTCTTGTTTAGTATAAATGAATGAGTGGGAACTGATGGAGAACTGACAAGTCCAACAACAATAAATTAGAGGTAAAATTGAACGTTTATATAATAAATTTAATCCTAAAGCGTGTATAAAGTCAAGGTACATGTATGACATAAAAGGAATATATACCATAGAAGGGACAAAATGAGTGGCAAGGCCACATTCAACCATTTCTGCTCCATTCAAATGCCTTCCTGTTAATCCCAAGTACTCGCCTGTATTATAGAATGAAATTTCATTAACAACTATTCTCTCTAGTCTTTAATATAGGACACACATTTACGAGTTGATGTTGGCCTTAAATATAAGACATATTTTTTATATTTGTCAATCATTTTCTAATTTATCCTTATTGATTCTCCCTCAGTAATAATCAAGGAAGATAAGAAAGGAGGGAGATGAGGAAGATGATTATGGTATTTTAGAAAATATATAGCAAATTAATTAACTTAGCTAACTTTCATAATCAAATCAAACTAAGTAAATATGTCTTATATTAACAATTCACTACCCTAGAGATAAAATACAATATTACCAAAATAGCCTGGAAGCCTTGAGAGAAAGTAAGAAGCACCCACATCTGGAAAGAGTCCTATAGATGCCTCCGGCATGGCAAATACCTATGAAATAAATGATACAAATATGAGTTGTCATTCCATGTCAATTGTAAATTTTAATGTTGGGAAGAGAAAAATTAAAGACGACGAATTCAAATACATACAGCGTTTTCAGTGACAACCTTGAAGGTTGTGTTCATGGAGAGACCAGCTCCTGCTCCCATAACCGTTCCATTAATCAAAGACACCTTCCAATATTATTATCAATTAATTAAAAATTATTTATAGTATTTTATTTCCATTTTTAATAAAACAATATAATGATTTTTAAAACATAGAAAATAATTTGGTTAAAGGCCAATTTTTGCCACAGAAGTGTCAAATATGGAGCAATTTAGCCCTAACCGTTATCCCGTTAAGTTTGACCGTTAATTGACCAAATATATTAAGGTGCAAATTTGGCTCGAAAGTTATTACTTAGGAACAATGCTATTCTGGAAGTTTCCAAATCATAGCAATGTTGCCCTGATAGTTATCTAGGTTAAGTTTAATTGTTAGTTGACCAAATATGTTAAGCTAGCAGCATGAACAACATTAAAGAAGAAAAATTTACATTGCCGAGAATAAGGCCATTGAAAACTCACTGCCGCTGTACCCCAAAGACATCGAGACCTCTTTAATTTTCTCTTCATGACACAAGATGTTTTAACCTCTTTGATTGTCTTTAATTCTTCATATGGAATGCATTTTTGTTTTTTGTTTTTAAATACTTATTTTAAAATATAACTTTGAAAAAAATGTGAAATAAACATATTTGGATAGCTAACAGGTAAACTTAACATGAATAACAGAAAGGGTGAAATTGTAACTAAACCCAAAAAAAAAAAAAATGACGTTGATTGCCAGCTCAACATATTTAGTCAACTAACAGTTAAATTTAACTGGAATAATGGTTAAGACAAAATTACTCCAGATTTGAAACTTGCGGAAAACTTTCAAGGCAAAATTGGCCCTCAAAGAATATTGGCCTTTAACCCAAAATAATTTGGGGATTGGCAATCTTACCACAGGTTGTTTGTAGGTCGCTATTAAATAGTTGAGTGTGAGAAGTTTCTTGTAATACGGTATAATAAGTGACCAGTGCCCTGATTCATATCAGCAGATACACATATTAGCCCCAATGTCTCAGTACTTTTAATGATGTCAAAATGAAATTTTAATTATTATCCGTGTGTTGAAAATTTTCAATTTTTCACCTAGCCGGTAATTATATTGACTGTAAGCCAACTATTTACCATTCAGCAATTTCAGACGAGTCTTAATTTCTGTACCATCACCTATTCGCCCCTCTTAGGTAATATTTCTACATGAATATATTTTATTGAAGATTAAGTTAAACTTGCACTATAGAATTAGATTCCTTTGTTAGCATTTCTACATGAATATATCATCAATGAACTAGGCTATATCAACATATTATGCCATTTTGAATGATCGCTGATACTGATATTCCTGATTGTTTTTTCCTTTAATTTTTAAATTCTATTTATTTGTTTTAGTTCTACATATACACCTGCAATTGAAGAAGCAATAACTGATACTAGGTCACCACCGGCACAAAATGCTTTTCCATTAGCCTGCAATATTGGGTAAACAAACAAAGCTATATATAACTCCAACTTTTATTGACACTGTCAGTGCAATATTAAGAAGTCAACAATTATTGGGAAAGAACACTGTATATATAATTGCAATAATTGGAATTTCCGCTGCTCATTTACCTTCAAAATGACCAGTTTAACTGATGGGACATTCTCATACAATGTCAAATTCTGTGTCATTTGAGAAATCTGAGGGGGGGAAACAAAACAAAAAGTACAAGAAGTAAATAACTATAATTGGTTATCCGTGAATATAAATATGTGTGCGTGTGCACATATTTATAAATACGTTTGAACCCACCATTTCGTAATTAAGGGTATTCAACTTGTATGGCCTATTTAGTATCACTTCCTTCACAATCGGATTTCCGGCGAAAAGTACCTAAAAGACAGTCATGCCATATATTCGAAATTATAAACTAGGACCAGAATCCCATATAGAAAAAAGGTAGATAGGTTTTAGAAATGTGGTCTAATTTATTTAGTGTACATAGTTAAGATATATAGAATATATAAATATACAAATTTAGAAGAAGGAAATACCTGGTTTGTTTCTCTGGCAAAGTTTAATCTTATAGCCATAGTGCAGGAAATGACGATACACAAATTCTCAATTATAAGAAAGTGCAAACATAGAAAGTTTATCTAAAATGGAACTTGCTTGGGTATGTATATATACACACAAACACATACATAAAATGCTAAAGGACTCAACATTGATTAATTCGTAAGAGGAGATGAACATGAGCAACGTGCAACTTGAGCCCCGTGAAACACATGGAATTGCCATTATTACGAATTAAGATGAACGAGACTCTTGTTGTTTGAAGTAGTTTATAGTCGCAAACAACAATATGTTAGATATTTCATTAATATGATAAAATTATATCTTATTCAGATTGCTTCTAGATATATTTATTTATTGATCATGTAAAGGATATAGTAGTTTCTTATTTTGATCAAATTAAGTATATCAGTCATGACTTCTCATTTTTAATAGGTTTGAGAATATTTTGATATATTTGAGAAGTCATCAATACTAAATTAAAGAGATTTTTTAAGATTGTTAGATTTTCTTAAGATTATTAGAGATATCAATTTGGGTGCATCATTTGAGGGATTTCAACTTAGAAAATAAGTTTTTAAGTTTCTTTAAATAATAATAATAGTACTATATTTTCCTTTAAATGATAATAGAGGTGTAAGGATCAGGGGGATGATTATTTAACAGACTGAATGCTTTGACCGTTTGGAATTAATGGCATCGTTTGACAATTGGGCCCCGCAAAATTGAATAGAACTGAAGAAGATAATTTGAAGGCCCAAGGAAGCACGCCACATTTTGAGACAATTGGGCCCACAAATTAAATGGAATTGAAGACCTGAAAAAAAAAGGAAAGCTACAGAAAAAAAGAGGAGAGAGCAGCCGCGGCATTTGAGAGGGAGATCGTCATTGTTTGCAGGAGTGAACAGAGCAGAGCGCGGCCGCAATACACACGCTCAACCTTCACGCTCTCATCACCTCATCGTCACTTCTCCATTGCTGGCAACCTCTACCATCACCTCCATCGTTGCACGCGAATTTGGGAGCCTTCGTACTTGGAAAGTGGAGGATTGTTCATCATCTTCATTCCTCATGGCTGGACTAAAGGAGCTCGTTTGTTCTTAATTTACTGTCTTACTTTGATTCTCATGAAGGTTTCGAATTTTGAATCTGTTGTTGTTGCTGTGTTGATCTAGATTAAAGCCACGTGTGGCTAGTTTGTTTTGCAACTTAGAGGACCTATGAACTTATAGGTGGATTAAACTGTTTTCATTGTTTTGTTATAATTAATATTAATTTTGGTTACTTAATCTTAATCTCGTTTAACTTTATCTATTTAGTGATTGGTCATCATTGAATATGAATTTGAGCATTAGGATTTATCTTGACGAAGGGGATTTTAATTAGGCTTTGAGATTAGGTAATATGATATTAGATTACGATTTAATTTGCGATTAAGATTGACATATACCTAATGGCCCCATATAATTGTTGAAGAGTGTGTTCGAGTTTTTTTGCCTCTTGAGTAATTATGTTAGACATAACAAAATATACTCAAGAGAGGGTTGTAAATGGACCGACAGGCACTTATAGCTATTTATACTCGAGATTAACAACATTGATATTAAGGCTAATTAAATTAGTGAAATCAAGTTTTATGAAGCTCATAAGGGATTAGTGACTCTAGATTGCTCATTAGATTATTGTGATAGTTTGTTTATTTTAATTCTAGTTTTAATTTCTTTTCTCTTAATTAAATTCAATTTGGTTTGCTCAACTTAAACGAAATTGTAAAATTAATGTTTAACCGAAGTTTGTGATACCAAGTCCTCGTGGGAACGATACTTTTCTTATCACTTTATTACTTGATACGGCCCGTATACTTGTGGAATTGTAGGCTATAAAATTTTGCCCTATCAATCAGTTTAATATATTTTGGATAAAATATCTCCTAAATATATCCCGCACATGATTTGAATAGAGATTTGGTTTAGAGTTACCTATTAGGCCCGTAAGCGATTTCAAACCTGGATGAAGGGCTATACATAGCATAGGCAAAGTTAGAGCAGCAACATAGAAAAATATCTAATTGCTCCTTCAGGGTTCCCTGACCCAGACCATCACTATACCCATCTTCCTAGCTAGCTATCACTATGGCCATCTTCCCGTTAGAAGAAGTTCAGACCCATTCTCTTCTAACTTTCTTATTCTCTATAGTTTACTAGTTGCGAGATATTACGTGGGGAGTCACTATGGCTAGAGGTATTTCAATTAAAGTCATCTGTACTACTATAAAGTGGGGATTTAACGTCGACAATTAATGTCCGTTTTTAAGAAAATAGTCATAAAAAAGGTTGTGGCAATGTTGTAATTTTAATCTAAGATACAACCACCGTTTTAATAAAAATAGTCGTTGTATCTCTAGCTTGGTCTAAACACCATTTAATTTTTTATTTTGAGAAACAACGGTTGTTTTACTGAAAACAATCGTTCATAAAAATAGTTGTGGCCCAATTGGCTAGAGTGTTGGAGAGTTATCCTTAGGTTGAGAGTTCGAACTCTCGTCACGCCAATTAACTTGTGAACTTAGTTATATTAATTTGTGAACTTGTGCGTACATTCTTGTATTAAACATGTTTAGAGAATTTTTGTATATATGCAACGCATTATAATGTGATGTCACTAAATTTTCTTTATTCTCTGTTATGGGAATTCACTAGTTAAATTATTACTCAGTTTTTATATTTCGGTTCTGATTGTTTATTACAAAAAAGGTTGTGGACACAAAATAAGAATATTTTTTTTTTAAAAGCAAAAGGCAACTGTTTTTTCAAAGAACAGTCGTTGAAGTCTCACTCTCAACAATTGTTTTAGTAAAACAATCGTTGTAAGTGAAACTTATGAATATAGTTTTTTTTTAAAAAAAAATATACAAGACTATTTTTAAGAAAACCGTCGTCCTAAGTCTCACTTTGCCACGACTATTTTACTAAAACAATCGTTGTAAGTGAGACTTAGGAATATAGTTTTTTTAAAAATATATATATATATACACTGCATTTTGAATAAAACAGTCATTGTAGGTTTTAAGAACACTTGTCTATTTTAAAAATTTTAACGACACTCACATACACTGCCCCCTGAAAATAGTCGTATTATAGTTCTAAAAACAGACATTAAAAGTGTCTTCTGTAGTAGTGTCACTGCCACTCTTCATTGTAGAATATGCATGATGTATTTTTGTATTATTGTTTAATTTATTCCTATACAATATGGTTTTTGTCTCCACGATCAAAAGTAGTAGTTGGTTTGAATTCATATATGGGAAAATTAAAATAAAGGACCTAGAGGAAATAATATTTATTATAAAGGACCATAAAAATAGTAATTACTTAGAAGGTGTAATACCCTAAAAATCTATATTATAATTTGGTAAAATTATACCTATAAAAAATAGGTGAATATGGGGTATCAAATGTTAAGATATAATTATCTTATTTTCGAAGGAAAAATCTCTTGGAAATTAGAGAATTTAAGGGCCAAAGTGCCAAATGACCAAAATGCCCCTAAGGGACATAAATGATTTAGGAAAATTGTGAAAAATCCTAAAAGTCAGTAAAATAATTATTTGAATAATGAGAGTATGTTATCTCTAATTAGGGTAATTTAATAAATTACAAACTTGGAGAAATGAAATAAGAATGCTCAAAAGCATTAAAATGACTAAATTACCCTTGTAATTATCAAATAATATAAGAGGCATGGAAATGCTAAGGTTAATGCAAGGATATGAAAGTAATAAGGTGTTCAAAGTAAGAAAATTATCAAAAAGTGATAATAAGGTAATTAGATAATTATTAGCTAATTACTTAAGTCGAGCAAAAGAAATTATGAAATAATTATGTAAAACTCAAAAATTAGTGGTAATTGTCTTAAAATTAATAAAAATATATTTACTAATTAATTGGAAATTTTGGAGAAAAATAGTTGAGTTTAGGTATTTTTAGACCTAAATACAAGAATGGACCAATTAGGTAATTTTGTGGAAATTTTTGGAAAAATTAAATAAATAAATCATTAAATAATTAATTAAATAAAAAATAAATATTTATTAATTATAATTATGGGGCAGCCGAAAATTTAAGGAAAAATGAAGATAAGATCACATGTTTAAAATTTTGCAACTTGCATAATAAAATATATTATAATTAATTAAAGTGAAAAAGTGGTGAATAGTAATTTAGGAATTAAGAAACGGATCCTATCTGGAGATCTAGGAATAGGAATTTCAAAGTCAAGGTAAAATATTGATCGGTGAGTTTTACCTTCAAGTGACCTCTTAGGAAGTTAAATCCGAGGTCGTTTGTGCATTTTCCTAATAAAACGAAATAGGAAAAATGCATATAGGCATATTTTTGGATATAAAGAAAATAAATTCTAACTCAATATCTAGGAATGAGTTTGAATTTATTTTGACATATTTGGAATCAGTGAATTTTTCGAAGAAGATGATGTTTCCGAAAAGCGTTTCGTACTTAGGACCGTTTGGACACGTTTTCGAGGAACTTCAGACTGACTGTTGGAACCCGGTAAGAGACCGAAATCTAAGTTAAAATAGATATTGTTGATGAGAAATACAAGATCTTCAAAGTTATGGATTTAGAATTTTGAGATCTTCCGAGATTACGCAAAACGGGGACCGATCGGGGAAAATGTTTTTTTTTATATAACCTGAAATTCCAAACAAGGCCTTATCAAAACCCTATAAATACCCCCCCTCCTTCACAAATTCTCACACCATTCCTTGCTCCTCTTGGCCGAAAAACCTAGAGAGAGAAAGAAGAGAGCAGTGCTCTGGAAATCTTGCAGATAGTAGGGATCGAGTCATTGAAAAGTTGTAGTTTTTATAGCTCTTTCACAAGTAGGTGTTATAATGTTAGGATAGCCTTTAAATTTCAAGTATGATTTGGGTATCATATGGGAGGGCTATTTTAGTCATTATTTTCGAAAATCATAATTGCGTCGAAGTTCTGGCAAAATTTTGGAAAAAAATCGGAGCCTAAGTAACGAAGTGCTAGTGAAATTCCGCCAATTAGGGGCATAGGGGCAAAATGGTAATTTTTACCTAAAATGCCATTATAGTGTCAAATCACTAATGAAAGTGATACTACTCGTAGGACGTCAGAAACTCTGATTCGCTGCCGTCACGCTGTCCGACGAGCCGCTGTTGGACGTTTCGCCGTTTTCCGTAAAACGTGCCGTTTCCGTCAAAAGTATCGAAGTACCATCAAACGAAGGTACGTTCGCGACGTACTGTAACACTGACTCTGATGCTTATAGTCTGCTTATATATGGTACGGATAATTTCATAAGCCATGGGTGGAACTCATACGCCACTGTTATTGTTATAATCAGTTACTCAATGTTTTGATTCCGCCGATGCTCTACTCTGATTAATGATGTTTTTTTAAAAAAAAAAAAAATTTTTGGCTCTGAAATTGGGATGTTACATTTTATGGTATCAGAGCAGTTTTCCTGGCATGGATCTGACTATGTTATTACGAATAGATTGGTGCCCATAGATTTTGAAAATCGGTTCGACACAAATTCGATAACCTACTCGATAACTCGATAGTCGTCGGTTTGTCTTTGAACGATAGTTCTATCCTAGCACAAAGCTTGTAGGTGGAGCTAGGCCACGCCGGACGAAACTCTAAGACCGACGAATAGAAATACATGCGGTATTTGACCAATGTTAAAGATGTCTATCGGAAGAACCATTACATAATTCCGTATCTTTCTGGATATTAGACTAGATCCACTCCTCATCACTCTCCTCGAAACCGCTCCTGAGTGGAAAGCACAAACGAGCTCCTAGGAGAAGGACTATCTAAAGTTTTCATATACCATTCATCGTCTCAAGTGGCAGGAAACCCACAGTATCTAGGAAAAGGAATCGTGAATGACCTACAGAAGATAGATAAGGAATGGGAAAACATAGTTGTGATGTTAGATCCCTGAGACGTAATATAAAAGCAGATATAACCAAGTAGGGTTTGTACGTACAGATGATTATAACATCTTAAGCATATCTTGAGTATATATTCGTTATGGATATTTCAAATAACCTTGATAAATTCTGAAATCTCTTATCATTCCAATAACTTTATTTACTCTAAAAAGCCTGAAAATCCACATCTTTCATTAGTAGGCAGCAACTTCAACTACCCAGGTGCCCTTACCAGCTAGATGACTGGGTGAAATCAACTTTATACCTTTTTCCCCGAGACCGCTTCTGGATGGAGCAGACTAATAAAATCTTAGATGGAGAACGTACAACCAATTTCTACTCTTTCCTAAATCATCTTCAAAGGCTAGTTTTAGACACTATGTAAGCAAATAGTTATAAATTTAGTTATAAGTTGTAACTACGGATGTTAAAACTAGTTAAATGATATAGTATCTTTTTCTATGAACAATGTGTGATATAGAGGTAATACAAAGCTAGTTCCCTAAAGAATTGTTAATCTTAAATAGAAAGACAGGATGAAAAATTGGCAAGGAATCGAAGTGCTTGGGGGCCAAGATCAAGATGAAGATGCACGGGAAAAGTTGAAGGAGCAAACATCTATGAAAGAAAAGCTGAAAGAGCAGTGAGACACTTATTGATACCCTCCTAGCCGAAAGACAAGAAAGGCTGATTGAGAGACAACCGGAAACACGCCATCTGATGAAATGTAACTTAGAGGAGCTGCGTAGATCAAGGAATGCCAGCAGTAGCAGATCAAGTCGTTATGGACTTAGGCCTACACGAAAAGGAAGGCGCCTTGGCTCGAAATCAAGGGAAAAGCAAGAAGGTAGCTCGACTAAACCTGGACACATCAGTGTGCGCTGTCCCCAGAAAGCTGTAGAGCTTGAGTCACAGAACATAGACCAGATATTAGCATCGCTCGATGCGGAAGTCGGAGAATCCTCAGAGATGGTTCCGGATACTATCGTTTAGTTAAAACTATTTCAGTAGATATTATGAACCGATCCAAGTTCTAAACCGATAAATTCCTTTCGATGCTTGTACGGATCCTTTTGGGATGCATACGTATATTTCCTTACGTTGTATTAGTAGCTACACCATTGGGTGTGAGCTTATAGCTTGTAGAGCGTATTTTGAACCCGATTTCGGATATAATATAAATCCTCCTACGACTTCATAACATCGACGACATTCTAAATAAGCGTTAAACAAACGGTGATGAAGAACGGTGACAAAAGAATATATGATTCTCACAAGCGAGAGATAGAACCGATGCGGAAACCGAATCTTTATGCAAGTAAATTTCGCGTAACATGCCAATAAACAAGGCTCAGGAATAAAGAAATTAAATCATTTATGTTGAACAAAGACTGTGAGACAAGTTTTCATAAATTGAGTGAGAAGTTGATTACCGCACCAAGAAATTGGTTATCCCAAATCCAAATATTTTTTAATGGTACCTGAATTGGGATATGTCTAGCTGCAGCATGACAGTGTGATAACTTACCACTCTCAAGTCTCTTAAAGTCAAACCAATTCACACATAACGTAGTAATCAGTATTATCATATTTCTTAAGTAACTATAAAACATATCACGATTGTATCACTACGTATAAGGTATCTTATGTTGCCACGGTGTATGGGAACCATGGAAACATAATATATCAAAATACGACATGATATCCATAAGTATGAGATATATGGTATTCTTTGCGGTGTATGGGAACCACGGGATACAGTATATCAAAATACGACATGATGAATGTGTAGTACGCGGTATTATGGGTGCCACGGAAACGCTAAAACACTAAAGTACGCGGTGTTATGGGCGCCACGGAAGCAATATATATAAAGTACGCGGTGTTTTGACGCCACTAAACACCGTATATATCAATTTAAAACATGATAAAAACATTATAAATCAAACCAAAGCAAATTTTCGATCACGGGAGGAAAGACTCAAGTTTTCGACATTAGTATCAACTACCATAAGTTAAAAGGGGTATAGATCCAAAAACAAATGTTCACTTCCAAAGATCGACGATCTACTCTACTTGTCTAAAATTCCTACATCTTGTCAAAGTTGACTTACGTCCGAAATACCATCAGTGGTGAACCAAAACTAGCAACGATGTAGAAAATAGGTAGCAATCGGATAGAGAAAACTACCAAGAAGATACTCTCTACAGAAGAATGTACCGGTATTTCACATGACGATTCGAGGAAACAAAAGCTGCATGGATATGAAAACTTGATCTTGATAAAGGAAATTCCCCGTGAAACTGTAAAATACGCCTGATAAAGCCGAACTTCCAAGTTTTCTTACAATCAAGATGGCACAATGAGATGATCGTGCATCCCAGATGCCGGTGTCAAAAGAACACCTCAAAGACGAACATGTGGATCGCATTTCGTGAAATCATTCGAAATAGTTGTTGAAAAACAAACAAGGTACTATTAAATAACCTTATCCCCGAACCTGTTTAGACTCCCATACGACGTAACAAGATCTTTATGGACAAACCGAGGCGAATTCTCAATCATCAAGGGAGCTGCTAACAGACAGAGTGAAGATCCGACGCGGATAGTCCGAAGACCGAGTTGGACGAATTTTAAGATAATATCGAGTTTAGAAGGTAGAGTACAAATTTCGAGGACGAAATTTTGTTTAAGGGGGGAAGAAATGTAATACCCTAAAAATCTATATTATAATTTGGTAAAATTATACCTATAAAAAATAGGTGAATATGGGGTATCAAATGTTAAGATATAATTATCTTATTTTCGAAGGAAAAATCTCTTGGAAATTAGAGAATTTAAGGGCCAAAGTGCCAATGACCAAAATGCCCCTAAGGGACATAAATGATTTAGGAAAATTGTGAAAAATCCTAAAAGTCAGTAAAATAATTATTTGAATAATGAGAGTATGTTATCTCTAATTAGGGTAATTTAATAAATTACAAACTTGGAGAAATGAAATAAGAATGCTCAAAAAGCATTAAAATGACTAAATTACCCTTGTAATTATCAAATAATATAAGAGGCATGGAAATGCTAAGGTTAATGCAAGGATATGAAAGTAATAAGGTGTTCAAAGTAAGAAAATTATCAAAAAGTGATAATAAGGTAATTAGATAATTATTAGCTAATTACTTAAGTCTCGAGCAAAAGAAATTATGAAATAATTATGTAAAACTCAAAAATTAGTGGTAATTGTCTTAAAATTAATAAAAATATATTTACTAATTAATTGGAAATTTTGGAGAAAAATAGTTGAGTTTAGGTATTTTTAGACCTAAATACAAGAATGGACCAATTAGGTAATTTTGTGGAAATTTTTGGAAAAATTAAATAAATAAATCATTAAATAATTAATTAAATAAAAATAAATATTTATTAATTATAATTATGGGGCAGCCGAAAATTTAAGGAAAAATGAAGATAAGATCACATGTTTAAAATTTTGCAACTTGCATAATAAAATATATTATAATTAATTAAAGTGAAAAAGTGGTGAATAGTAATTTAGGAATTAAGAAACGGATCCTATCTGGAGATCTAGGAATAGGAATTTCAAAGTCAAGGTAAAATATTGATCGGTGAGTTTTTACCTTCAAGTGACCTCTTCCTAAGTTAAATCCGAGGTCGTTTGTGCATTTTCCTAATAAAACGAAATAGGGAAAAATGCATATAGGCATATTTTTGGATATAAAGAAAATAAATTCTAACTCAATATCTAGGAATGAGTTTGAATTTATTTTGACATATTTGGAATCAGTGAATTTTTCTGAAGAAGATGATGTTTCCAGAAAGCGTTTCGTATAGCTGACCCGTGCGGACACGTTTTCGAGGAACTTGGTATCGTTGGAACCCGGTAAGAGACCGAAATCTAAGTTAAAATAGATATTGTTGATGAGAAATATAAGATCTTCAAAGTTATGGATTTAGAATTTTGAGATTTTCCGAGATTACGCAAAACGGGGACCGATCGGGGAAAATGTTTTTTTTATAACCTGAAATTCCAAACAAGGCCTTATCAAAACCCTATAAATACCCCCCCCTCCTTCACAAATTCTCACACCATTCCTTGCTCCTCTTGGCCGAAAAACCTAGAGAGAGAAAGAAGAGAGCAGTGCTCTGGAAATCTTGCAATGGGCCCCGTAGAATTGTCAGGAAATCTTCAACGGGTAAGTCTTTTGGTTTTTAGTCTTTAGTTTTTAGTTTAGTAGTTAGTAGAATTGTTAGTTAGATTTAGAAAGTAGGTGACAAGATTCCTACAAATGTTTTAGAGCCTTGTTTGCGTTGAAAAATATGCGGAGGTGTAAACATAGTAGGGATCGAGTCATTGAAAAGTTGTAGTTTTTATAGCTCTTTCACAAGTAGGTGTTATAATGTTAGGATAGCCTTTAAATTTCAAGTATGATTTGGGTATCATATGGGAGGGCTATTTTAGTCATTATTTTCGAAAATCATAATTGCGTCGAAGTTCTGGCAAAATTTCGGGAAGAAAATTTGCTAGAGTAACGATCTGTGGCGAAATTCCGCCAATTAGGGGCATAGGGCAAAATGGTAATTTTTACGTTGTTATTTAATGATCATATATATCATTGCTGTAATCATAGAAATATCTGTTGAACATAAAGTGTTATATAAGCATGAGGTTAACCGTTACCTGAGATCCGATAAACGTTGGATCTCAGCTCTTACTATAGTATCACATCAAGGTCTGGAGAGAGAGACCAAGGACGGAGGATAAGAGTAAGCAGAGCGGACATCACACATGAAGTTGAAGACCGAGTGGAGACCTGATCAAGGACGTCTAGTATCTAAACAGATAATGTATTAATCTTTATGAACAGGCAGATACGCCACTGTTATTGTTATAATCAGTTACTCAATGTTTTGATTCCGCCGATGCTCTACTCTGATTAATGATGTTTTTTTTTAAAAAAAAAAAAATTTTGGCTCTGAAATTGGGATGTTACAGAAGGACTAAAAATCATAATATAAATTTAAAATCGCTAAATTGTCCCTAATCAAATCCAATATTATCTCTTGTATTTATAATTTAAAAGGTAATCAATATTAAAACTAAAATGACACATCATGATATAATCGGTTCCTTTTTTATATATATTTTCAATATATTATTTAAGGGATAGGTTATTCTACCTACTCTTATTTTGCCTACCTTTGCCTACCCTTCTCAATACCATTAGATTATAATCTCATCCAATGGTAAAGATTTGAGGGATAAAATAAACCCTTTTACCCCCTCATTTCTCCCATCGCCTCCCACCCTCTCTATCTCCTGTTTATCTGTTTTTCCTGAATCATAATCGCTAGCAATAACAAGAATAATAAAAACTAAAACGCCTTAATTCCGAAATTAGTCACTGAAAAGCAATCTCTTAATCATATATTCATGCTCAAAATTTACCGTAATGTCCAACATATCTATTTAAATTCCAAAGCATTATTCAATTCAACAACACGGACGGTATGTTTTGAAAGTACCGCCTTCGGTCCAATATCTTCTCGCAATTCTAGCAAAAATGGCGTGGCTAGGAGAGAGAATTTATGATGGTTTGTTTTGCTTTTGTAATTGATTAACAAATCATGATCGGATGGATCTTCGTTAACGTCCACCAACATTGTTACCATCGGTCCTTCATCGGTAAAAGCGAACGCCGAAAACCTAGATTTGTTTTTCATTTCAAATTCATGTTTTAGGTTCGGTTTTCATGTTTATTTGTTAGATCCATGTCAAAATTTGGCTCATAATCGATTTTCCATGATTACCGCCGTCGAAAACGCCGTTACACGAGCCCTCTAATCGCCTGAAATTGTTACCTGAGATCGATATTAAAGATTAAAAAACTGAAAACTGTGCAGAGAAAAAGAAGGCAAGGAGACGGAGAGAGGTTCACATGCTAGTAGGGTTTTTTGTTTATGATGTTCATGAGGGAAAAAGAAGACGGATCTGATGGGTTTGCGTGGTGGTGATGGTAAATTGGAGGTTGGATTGTGAATTGGCCGGCGGATGGGGGAGAGGAAATGATAAAAGGGTTTATTTTATCCCTAAAATCTTCATCGTTGGATGAGATTATAATCTAACGGTAATGAGAGGGGTAGGCAAAGGTAGGCAAAATAAGAGTAGGTGGAATAACCTATCCCATAATGGGATAGGTTATTCCACCTACTCTTATTTTGCCTACCTTTGCCTACCCTTCTCAATACCCTTAGATTATAATCTCATCCAATGGTCAAGATTTGAGGGATAAAATAAACCCTTTTACCCCCTCATTTCTCCCATCGCCTCCCACCCTCTCTATCTCCTGTTTATCTGTTTTTCCTGAATCATAATCGCTAGCAATAACAAGAATAATAAAAACTAAAACACCTTAATTCCGAAATTAGTCACTGAAAAGCAATCTCTTAATCATATATTCATGCTCAAAATTTACTAGTAATGTCCAACATATCTATTTAAATTCCAGCATTATTCAATTCAACAACACAAGACAGTATGTTTTGAAAGTACCGCCTTTCGGTCCAATATCTTCTGCAATTCTAGCAAAAATGGCGTGGCTAGGAGAGAGAATTTATGATGGTTTGTTTTGCTTTTGTAATTGATTAACAAATCATGATCGGATGGATCTTCGTTAACGTCCACCAACATTGTTACCATCGGTCCTTCATCGGTAAAAACGAACGCTGAAAACCTAGATTTGTTTTTCATTTCAAATTCATGTTTTAGGTTCGGTTTTCATGTTTATTTGTTAGATCCATGTCAAAATTTGGCTCATAACTGATTTTCCATGATTACCGCCGTCGAAAACGCCGTTACCGAGCCCTCTAATCGCCCGAAATTGTTACTCGAGATCTATATTAAAGATTAAAAAAGCTGAAAACTGCGTGCAGAGAAAAAGAAGGCAAAGAGACGGAGAGAGGTTCACATGCTAGTAGGGTTTTTGTTTATGATGTTCATGAGGGAAAAGAAGACGGATCGATGGGTTTGCGTGGTGGTGATGGTAAATTGGAGGTTGGATTGTGAATTGGCTAGGCGGATGGGGAGAGGAAATGATAAAAGGGTTTATTTTATCCCTAAAATCTTCAGCGTTGGATGAGATTATAATCTAACGGTATTGAGAGGGGTAGGCAAAGGTAGGCAAAATAAGAGTAGGGGGAATAACCTATCCCATAATGGGATAGGTTATTCCCCTACTCTTATTTTGCCTACCTTTGCCTACCCCTCTCAATACCATTAGATTATAATCTCATCCAATGGTAAAGATTTGAGGGATAAAATAAACCCTTTACCCCTCATTTCTCCCATCACCTCCCACCCTCTCTATCTCCTGTTTATCTGTTTTTCCTGAATCATAATCGCTAGCAATAACAAGAATAATAAAAACTAAAACGCCTTAATTCCGAAATTAGTCACTGAAAAGAAATCTCTTAATCATATATTCATGCTCAAAATTTACCGTAATGTCCAACATATCTATTTAAATTCCAGCATTATTCAATTCAACAACACTACGTATGTTTTGAAGAGTACCGCCTTCGGTCCAATATCTTCTGCAATTCTAGCAAAAATGGCGTGGCTAGGAGAGAGAATTTATGATGGTTTGTTTTGCTTTTGTAATTGATTAACAAATCATGATCGACACAACTAAAAAAACTTTTTTTTTTGCGGCGGAAAAATTCCCTCGCAAAAAAGCTATTTTCCGTCGCAAAATTGGTTTGCGGCGGAAAATGTTCCGTCGCAAAAATGGACCTCGCAAATCATTTTGCGACAGAAAAATTTTATTTTCCCTCGCAAATCCTGGATTTTGCGAGGGAAAATTTTTTCCCTCGCAAATCTTGGAATTTTGCGAGGGAAAATTTTTTCCCTCGCAAATCCATGGATTTGCGAGGGAAAATTTCCCTCGCAAATCCATGGATTTTGCGAGGGAAAAAATTTTCCCTCGCAAATTTTAATTTATTTTTTAAAAAAAATATAAAAAATCAAATAATAAAATAATTTCAATAAAATATATTAAAAATTAAGGAGTAATACAAAAATGTATCCATATTATGTGAGTAATTTGTATTTGATAATGAAAGAGTCGGTGACAAATATAAGATAAGATGCCAACTGGGTGCAAGTCAGATACTCACAGGGGCAAGGGTATCAGGAATTCCATGCACAGCTGCCACAAATATACAGACTACTTCACCAATATTAGAAGAGATCATGTATCTAATGAACTGCTTTGTATTCTTGTAAATGGCCCTTCCCTCTCGCCACGACCTACAAAGAACCTAGGTGATTATTTTCCTCACACTTAAGAGAAAGATGACTTTACAAAAAAGGAAGCTTGACAAGAACAAAGATATGCTAGCATACCGCAACAATTGTAGCAAAGTTATCATCACCCAGTACCATGTCTGAAGCACTCTGATAATAGAGTGAAACATAAGAATGAAATATGCATTTGACACACCGAGTTGTTCAGGAATAATAAGTTACCAAAAAATAACATGGATATGACTGTTAAGTAGATATTGACTAAAACAAGGTACTTATGAGGCTCCCCCAGGAAGTGAACTACTTCAACAATAAACAGGAAAGAAAATCCTGAAAATGTTCATTGAACTGTGTGTAATATAACTTGGATTCATCTTCTGGTTCATGTCTTTCCCAGAACTAGAAAACTACAAGACTGGTGCATTTTAGAGAAATTGTGGTATCTTTTTTGGATAGCTCAACAAGATGACACGAGTAAATAGATGTGAAAGAACACTTCCTACTTGAAAGCTTAAGTTGTTGAGTAAAGACCAATGTTTATTTTGCAAAGAGCACTTTGTCTATATTCTAATAACATCTCTAACACACTCCAAGAAAAACCATTGGGCCTAAAGTGTGGACATAACACAATCCTACCAAAACATATGCAGAAATTCATTTTTAATTAGGAGATGGGGATGGCAAGGGTTAAACTATTGATTACTTGGATCAATAACTGATACTATACGAAAGACCAAAAAAGAAAGCTATAAGTGAGTGGTCACAGTTGATTTTATTGACATATCTAACAATAATAGGGAGAACAAAACAATAAAAATATTAAACAACTATGAAGTGTTCATTCACGTGTCACTATAGGTTGAATAGGCCTTTGACATAAGAATGCTACACGTCAGGAAGTGGAAATGGAAAAAAATAAAATTGGCGATCGATGATACCTTGGCAATGTGTGCCTGAGCCCATAGCAATTCCTATGTCTGCCTTCTTTAGTGCAGGTGCATCATTGACACCGTCACCAGTCATAGCAACCTAAATTATTGATCCCACAATAGTTCAAAAATTCAACGAAAAGCAAAACAACTAGTCTAACCAGCTAACTCTCGGACACAAGGGACACCTGCACAAAAAGAAGCATTGATCAAATATGATAATTGCATTGAAAGTTAAAAGTTTTATAACAATAGTAAAGTTTCACTAGTCTAACCAGCTAACTCTCGGACACAAGAATCCTAGAAACAGGAGAAAATATGAGCAGTTTCCTCACTGAGGCTTCTTATGTATTGGTTGACAAAAGTCTAATTACTTGTATAGATGTAGAAACATCAGCACAGAAAAATTTATACATGGATGCTGTTGCCATTTTTCACTCTCAAAGCTGGACTACTCCTTGGTCCTTAAAGTCTCGACAGAATTATTTCATTTGAGAGATTACTTTGTTTTCATTAGAGAATTTCATGATTTGACCACCCTGCTTTGCAAAACCCAAATCAAATGTTACATTAGTATTGGCACCCCAAGAAGCAAACAGTTACAATTAGAAAACATATCTGAGACAAACCCACTTTACAAAAGAAACCAGACTTAGATACGGGGAGTGAGAGGGAGGGAGAACCTACTAGAATGGAAGAAGCCACACGAGGGAGATTGAACTCGATTCTCCGCAAATTTACGGACTTCGCTGAGCTATGCGAAGGAGTCAAGGTGTTGAGCTACGAAGATTGAAGAAACTACGAAACTTCGGCCGAGAACGAAGCGGCGGTGAGCAGCGGTGACGGACTGAGGAGCACAACGATCAGAAGAGACCAGCGTTGTTTATCTGCGGAATTAGGGCAGAACTGAAGAAGATGGGGCGAGAGCAGACGATGCAGGGGGAAGACAGTACAAATTTTAAACGCTACAAATTCATGAAAACTGATAAATTTCACAAAACGTTTTCCTCTCCTATAACTTAACAATTTGTCCGAGAGACGTTCCGACACTTAATATACTGCTCTGCGCCTCTACGGTCGAGGGACGAGAGATGGAAAGTCGGGAGACGGAGGACGAGGACAGGGATGCGCCGATGTGAGACGAAGACACACTGAAGAAGAAGACTCACTGAAGATTGAAGAAGAAGACTCGATGAAGACTGAGCTGATGAGTCGCTGAATGGCAGTAAAGAGAGGGACAATCGATTTGGGGGTTAGGTTAGCCCTCAATTTTTGCGAGGGGACGCTCAGTCCCTCGCAAAATTACTAACTTTAACATCACCAACTTTTGCGAGGGGATGCTTGGTCTCTCGCAAAATGGGTGAATTTTGCGAGGGAATAAATGTTCCCTCGCAAAAATTAATGATTTTTTACATTTTTGGCTTATTTTGCGAGGGAACCCGCAAAATGGATGATTTTTGCGAGGGAATCCTTGTTCCCTCGCAAAAATCAGGCATTTTGCGAGGGAATACTTGTTCCCTCGCAAAAAGCACCCATTTTGCGAGGGAAAAATTTTCCCTCGCAAATTACCCCAAATTTGCGAGGGAATTTTTTTCCCTCGCAAATTCCGTCGCAAATCTTACATTTTCTAGTAGTGCGGATGGATCTTCGTTAACGTCCACCAACATTGTTACCATCGGTCCTTCATCGGTAAAAACGAACGCTGAAAACCTAGATTTGTTTTTCATTTCAAATTCATGTTTTAGGTTCGGTTTTCATGTTTATTTGTTAGATCCATGTCAAAATTTGGCTCATAACCGATTTTCCATGATTACCGCCGCCAAAACGCCGTTCTGAGCCCTCTAATCGCCTGAAATTGTTACCTGAGATCGATATTAAAGATTAAAAAACTGAAAACTGTGCAGAGAAAAAGAAGGCAAAGAGACGGATAGAGGTTCACATGCTAGTAGGGTTTTTTGTTTATGATGTTCATGAGGGAAAAAGAAGACGGATCTGATGGGTTTGCGTGGTGGTGATGGTAAATTGGAGGTTGGATTGTGAATTGGCCTAGGGATGGGGAGAGGAAATGATAAAAGGGTTTATTTTATCCCTAAAATCTTCATCGTTGGATGAGATTATAATCTAACGGTATTGAGAGGGGTAGGCAAAGGTAGGTAAAATAAGAGTAGGCGGAATAACCTATCCCATTATGGGATAGGTTATTCGACCTACTCTTATTTTGCCTACCTTTGCCTACCCTTCTTAATACCATTAGATTATAATCTCATCCAATGGTAAAGATTTGAGGGATAAAATAAACCCTTTTACCTCATTTCTCCCATCGCCTCCCACCCTCTCTATCTCCTGTTTATCTGTTTTTCCTGAATCATAATCGCTAGCAATAACAAGAATAATAAAAACTAAAACGCCTTAATTCGAAATTAGTCACTGAAAAGCAATCTCTTAATCATATATTCATGCTCAAAATTTACCGTAATGTCCAACATATCTATTTAAATTCCAGCATTATTCAATTCAACAACACGGACAGTATGTTTTGAAGAGTACCGCCTTCGGTCCAATATCTTCTGCAATTCTAGCAAAAATGGCGTGGCTAGGAGAGAGAATTTATGATGGTTTGTTTTGCTTTTGTAATTGATTAACAAATCATGATCGGATGGATCTTCGTTAACGTCCACCAACATTGTTACCATCGGTCCTTCATCGGTAAAAACGAACGCCGAAAACCTAGATTTGTTTTTCATTTCAAATTCATGTTTTAGGTTCGGTTTTCATGTTTATTTGTTAGATCCATGTCAAAATTTGGCTCATAACTGATTTTCCATGATTACCGCCGTCAAAACGCAGATTCTGAGCCCTCTAATCGCCCGAAATTGTTACTCGAGATCGATATTAAAGATTAAAAACTGAAAGCGTGCGAGAGAAAAAGAAGGCAAAGAGACGGAGAGAGGTTCACATGCTAGTAGGGTTTTTGTTTATGATTTTCATGAGGGAAAAAGAAGACGGATCGATGGGTTTGCGTGGTGGTGATGGTAAATTGGAGGTTGGATTGTGAATTGGCCGGCGGATGGGGGAGAGGAAATGATAAAAGGGTTTATTTTATCCCTAAAATCTTCATCGTTGGATGAGATTATAATCTAACGGTATTGTGAGGGGTAGGCAAAGGTAGGTAAAATAAGAGTAGGCGGAATAACCTATCCCATTATTTAATTAACAACTGTTAAACTCTTTTTTTAAATTTTTATTTTTAATCAATTTATATTATTAAGTTGCCCATTTTATATTATCAATGTTGGAATCAATTAATCTCTTTTTATTAAAAAAATAAATAAAAACTAAAATCATTTCATATTTTTCAAGATATTAGATTATTTATATTTTTAATTTTATTAGCATTAAATGAATTTTTTAACCCACATAAATTTCTTCTAAAACAAAAATAAATGATACAAACTTTCATGATTTGGCATATATGGCAAATTATAAAATACCTTGAGTTTTATTAAAATTATATAATTCTATGTTTACTTAAATTTTTTGTTGATTTAAAAAAATATAAATTTTATAAAATTGAAGAATGTATAATTTTTTCCATAGATATATCATACTTATCCAAGCTTTGAAAAATGAAAAAAAAAAAAAGAAAGAAAGAGAAAAGTCTTCTTTAATTTAGTGAAACTTAGAATTCTATACAAGTTTTAAAATTAGATTGTGGAAGAGAATTTAGGAGGGAATGTAGATAATTTTATTAGGGTCATTTTAGTATTTTTAATTTTATATTTTTATATTTAGTCCTTCTAAATAATTATAACTTTTATGGTCCTTTTCTATAAATATCTTTTCCTGCAGGTCCCTCATTCTAATTTTTCCTTCATATATTATCAGTAATATCACTTTTCTAGTGTATTAAAAAAATATAAAAGGAGGACATTGGACCGTACTCATTTTAAAATACAAGGCATGTGAACCATGATATGATAGTCGAACATTTGTAACAGTTTTTTTTTTTTTATAAGAAAAAGTTTTGGAGGGGTTCGACATCAGTCCCCCACCAAGGCCAGGGCACGGCCCCGGGCTCTATGAGCACTTACTGGGGACTTACGAGATCGTCTACCAAAGGAGTCCCAGCGACGGCAGAGGGGATCGAACCCACGACCCAATGGCCTAATCCTGGATCCCTTACCATCTCTGTCAACTCACATTGGCACATTTGTAACAGTTGATACTCCTTAATCAGAACAAATCCGAAGCCCATACGATGGAACCATGTGAATATCATTCTCAGAGTCCTCATTAATTAAACAATCAATCTGTCTCTAACCATAACATTTGACGAGGAAAGTAGTTGACCGCATAGTTTGACCTGGCCATTATAGCATCGATCTAAGATTCCTCTAAGATACTTCCATATTTCATCTTCCTCGATATGGCGGCTCTTTCACAACTTACCCGATGGTTTAATTTATTTCATTACTTCCTTCTGTTCTTAATGTAAGACTCAATTATTTTTTTTTTTTAGAGAAATTAAGAAAGATAAGTAAATTACTTTAAAATAGTTATATTTATTTTTTTGTCAAACTAATTTTTTTGATATATGTGACGAATCTATATTTTCATATCATATTTGGGTTTTTTTTTATTATAATAATTGAGCTTAAAATGTCCCTTTTATGATTAATTGTGATTAAAGGTGTTTGTATGAAATTAAGGTTGAAAAGAGCAAAAATGTCATATATTTAATATTTCATGCTTTACCTTTGCAGATCAGTTTGAAAACAATTACAGACAAGAGCCCAGAATTTCCGGAAACTGCAAACTCATAAAGAAAGGAATAGAGAAAATTATATAAAATGGCCATAAGTTTTATAAATTATAGTTATACCCACAAACTTTTTAAAATTTTCATTTTAGTCCCTACACGAAACCTTCGAATATTTCATTTTATTCCCTTGATCAAAACGGTTGGAGATCCGACCCGGCTTCTTCTTCTTCTTCGTGAATACCGGGAACGAAGTGGGACGAGGGAGAGTAGGAGCGCCGCCGGACTAACACCATTGACCTTCCCTCTCATCACCACCACCTTCCTCCACCTTCACTACCTCCATCGTCCCACTAACCACTTCGGCTACCCTCTATCCTCGTCGGCGACCGTCACTTCACTCTCACCATCCTTTCCTCGCCGGCGAGAGTACAGGTTCATCTCAGAAGCTCGCGGCTAGTTTAGAGAGGAAGCTCGTGGAGGCCAAAAAGAGAGACGGATAAGGGCGGAGAAGCTCTTGGGAGGCTTGAAGGCTCGGACCTTCTTCTTGGTGCAAATTGCAGACAGTTGAGGAAAGACACGAGAAGCTCCAGTGTGGAGGCGAGATTGGTGTGGAGCCGAGAGAGATGGAGGCGTTGTAAGAGAAGCTTGAAGGGCGAGCTTGGTGAGCCAAGAGAGAACACAGAGCTTAATAGTGACAGAAGCGCCGGAGCTTCGACAGCAATTATACACCCACTACTACTTCCGGTTATCTGCCATTTCACTATCGATAGGAACTTGTTAGAAGTATTAGGTGGTTAGTTGGGTGGTTAGTGAATTAGTTAGGGCCCTAGCCTATATAAAGGGGTCTTAGCTAATGAAATGGTGTGTGTTGGGTGTGGAGCCCTCACCAAGGCTGTTAGGTGTGGAGCCTTCACCATATTAGAGAGGTTAATTTGAGTCTCTCTCTCTAGAGAGGGAAGTCCTCCTAGATCCCTAGAGTTAGGGTTTATTGAGATAATCTTTGTGGATTACATTTGTATGAGCATATTGTTCTTTGTGATAATACAATGAGATTTTTCATCTTCTTTCTACATATTATCTTCTCTAATCACATATGTTAACATGGTATCATGCAAAATTCCGTCATCAGCAGAACTCTATTTTTCCAGCCAGCTCCTTCCACAATCTCAGGTTGTAACTCCTTTGTTTCTGAACTCATCAAAGCCGTGGATTCTCTGATTTTGGGTTCACATCCAGCCACAAATCTTCTTCAAATCAGTGCTAATTGGTTACTTAATCGGTGTTCTTCAATATCTGGAATCTTGAACTACTTGTTTGGTGAAGTTTTGACCGTTGGCAGTGGCTAATTCCCTTCTCCTAGAGCAAGGGGTTTATCCTTGAGCTTGGAGCTTTAAAGGGGAGTGTTGTTTATCTAATTTCATATTCTTTCCATTTTAATAATATAATTGAGTTCTAGGTTTAGGTTTGATTATTATGATGGTTTGATGTTTTGTACTGAGGTTTCATATAATTTGGGAGATTGGATTTATTTGGATTTTAATGTCATGTGTTTGACGCCTTATGCTTCATTAATAGCAATTTCATATAATTGACTTGATATAGCTTTTGTTTGAAGTTATGAATATTTAATTGTGATTGTAATGCAAGGATTCTTGGTTGTTTGTGTCATTGCATTTCATTGATTCAAATTGCTAGGGTTTAAATCGGGTTTCAGTTAGTGGGATTAAGTCTTGCCTGAGGTGGGAGATTTAATTCACCTTAACTCAAGCTAGCTCAAAGTGTTTTTTTTTTTTTTTTTTTTTAAAGCTAGCACACTCCTAAAAATATTTTTCAACCAAATGATAGATGAAATCCATTGATCTAAGAGGTTTTATCATACTTTTTCAGAACCAATTTCCATTTCACTTTTATTCCAAAAATATTTTCTTAAAAGCATTTTGGTTTATTTGTAATTTAGTTGTTAGATAAAAAGCTTAAAATTCATTTTAACTTGTTTTATGCCAATTATCACATTTAGTTGTTAGGTAATTAATAAAAAGGCTCCTCAAAAGACAATCGGGATTGCACCCTATCACAATCCTTGGTTTAATTTTGAAGAAGTTACTAAGGCACTAGTTGACATGCTCATTCAATATGCTATAGTTAATTAATTTATTTAACTCCTTTAATCTCTCTAAGTCAACCGGCAAGGATTAAGTACATTACATTTCCCTAATAGTGCTAGACAATTAAAAATTTCTTCTTTTTTTCGAATAAAAAGCTCTTGATTTGGATGCCACAATACTATTGCAATGAGCTCCAGTCTACAGCTTGCTGGGTATTTTCGATCTGTGAGGAAGTTGCAGACACTCCCAATTCTCATCCTCAACCTCTCCGAAATATTGATTTACCATTTCTTCGGTAATCAGCTCTAGCTTCGCAGGATCCCACTAATCAACAGACACAAATAATTAATAAAACACAGAATTTGTGATTCCATATTGCGAGAGAGAGAGATATGTCGTACCATAGGCTTGTTGTCTTTATCAAATAGCTTAGCTCTTGAACCCTGTTTAGTGAAGAAGCACAAGTCATATAAATAATAAAAAGCAAGAAAATTAAAGCTAATTGAAGCTTTATCAGCAGGTTTAGTAAAATAATTTTTCCAGTGATGACCTCGTAGAAATCGTTGCTGATAGATCTCCGGAAGAAATGAGAGGCAATATTGTAATCCCGAGAAAGACATTCTTCAATGCTTTGTCCTCTGCCTTCTCTCACCTAATTAATCACATTAATTCAAATTAACTAATTTCGTTAATTTGTACTCCCTCAGGTACTATTTGTAAATGTCTGATAACATAATTACGAGGTTTAAGAAAGTAGTTAAAATGGGTTAAAAACAATAAGTGTACCAGAAATAAACTTCTTTTCCAGGAATGCCTTATTTATGAAGGGTAAGTAATAAAAGAGAAAAATAGAGTGAATATAAGTATCGATCACTAACTTTTAATTAATTAATGCTATATATATATAATGAGGGGCAAAAATTAGAAGAAGAAAAAAACTCTTCAAAAGTTCAGACAACTCTTGTTGGGCTTTCATAAAAAGGAACAAAATAATTTAAATTTTAAGCTCTTATAAAAAAGACAAAAGGAGTAATATATATGAACTTCTTTGGCATATGTGCTTACTGATCTAAGCCATATCTTGAGGCTTGTAGGACAAGACGCACGCATGTAATTCAATGCATCTGAACTCCACTTTTCTGCTCCCCCAGCTTCTATTTCCTTTTCCTGCCAAAATTATGACATTCAAATTTCTAAGAAAGCCCATTTCCATTTGAAAAATGAACATCAAATTGAACTATGCGTACCAATGATCGAACAATTTCCTCAACAGTTCCTTTTGAGAAGCATTCATTGATTGTGTCCAGTCTGTTTAATTTGTCAAAAGAATTTTTACTGTCGTGATCATTGTATCTTATAAACCACTAGGAAAAGAATTAAGTAAACTAACAAAAATTTATCAGTTAATAACAAACAGAATAACCACGAAATTACCTCTTCAAGGAGCTGTCTTCCTTAAGATCAGCTATTTCACTAAATTTATCAATTAATGCTCTAATTGTTGAAATATCAGAAGTTGTCACAGACCGCAGGGAATTTTCCAGCAAATTTAGCTTCTGTTTTACGCGGAGGAAAGTGATGTGAATTTAAGTTACTAGTTAATATATAATAGTGCCGCAGTGTTATCTATCTATCTATGTGAATTTAATTTACTAGTTAATATGTAATAATGCCACAGTGTACCTTGGATGGGACCAAATGAGTTGCTAGGCCACATTTAACCATTTCTGCTCCATCCAAACGCCTTCCTGTTAACCCTAGGTACTCCCCTATATATTTTGTATAGTCGTTAATAGAATATTTTTCTATATGGAATTGTCAAAATTAAATATTTTTTATTACGTCAAAATTAAATATTGATGATGTAATAGAGGACAGAAAGAGATCATTAGAATATTACCAAAATAGCCAGGAAGCCTCGAGAGAAAATATGAAGCACCCACATCAGGAAAGAGTCCTATAGACGCTTCTGGCATGGCAAGCACCTATTAATTAAATTAATGATACAAAATTAGTCTAATGACCATAATAAATTGTACTCAACCGATCGAAATATCCATATTACTATAACTAGCTACTAATTATTAATTACTAGTATTTATAATAGCTAATAATTAAAAGTTGTGTTATATTCAAAAGAAATAATGAATAGTGTAACAAGTCTTGGTGAAAACTTGAAATTTAGTTAGTACTTTCCATAATTTTATATATAACTTACTTCTAATTAATTCACTAAAATCATTGTAAGTTAGATGAAATAATAAAATTCTTAAAACTGAATCATATTTTATATTTTCCACTCACTGGCGAACATTATTGTTAAGCACTTTCATGGTACATTGAAATTAAGAAGAAATTTCCGAAATAACTAATTAAATACTGCCAAAAAAAATGAAAAATGACTTGTATATGATCGACAAAAAGATGATAGTACATACAGTTCTTTCAGTGACAACTCTAAAAGTTGTGTTCATGGATAGACCAGCACCTCCTCCCATGACCACCCCATGAATGAGAGACACCTTCAATTCATATGTATTATTAATTAAACAATTAAATTCATCTTCCATGTATGATTAGAACTTACAAATTAAAATATATAATTTATTGGGACTAAGCTAGCAAGCTCACCACTGGCTTTTTGTAGGTTGCTATCAGATGGTCTAATGTAAGTTGTTTCTTGTAAAAGCTTGCCGGATAAGTCCAGTGTCCTATTTCCAATCACCATTATTTTAAACATGAATATATCTTTGAAGTTTGAAGATTATTCACACACACAGACACGCAATATAAGAACATAAATTTTTTTTTTTTTTTTTGCTCGGATTTTAAATTTTTTATTCACATACAAAACATATGATAAAAATTATATGATGTCACACTATTTTATAAATCATAATAGTAACACCTGTGTTAACGTTCACGCAGTATGAAAAAAAAAATTATTCTAAATTTAAACATTGTAGCTACCTGCAACTGAAGAAGTAATTACTGATATCACATCACCACCAGCACAAAAAGCTTTTCCATTAGCCTGTATTAAAATAGAATATAAATACTTTGCATATAATTACAACTTTTAATATACACACGAGACATCAGTTCGATATTAAAAACATAATTTAATGAAGAAAAGTCTGTAATGAACCTAAAGGCATTGGGCCTGGAGAGGGTTTCAAAAGAAGACCAAAAGCGAGTTGGTTACTTTGGCTGAGATGGGAATCACAGATCGCGGGAATATAACTAGACAAAGCGGCAATAGAATGGGCGTGGATGAATTTAGTGAGGTCCCTCCTCTCTCTCTCTCTCACGTTTGTCTTCTCTCTGGCCATTACTTTTCTTGTGACTGGATTTCCTCTTCTCTTCTACTGTTCTTTTATCTGTCTTCTCATTTCTATCATCACTACAAAAAAACTTCGTATTACCGCAGAACTACTTCAATAATTTATTTTTCTGACGGAATTCTGAATTCCGTCGGAAATTGGATTCCTAACGGAAAACGTTTGTCACTGAAAAATCGTGGCGGAAGACATTATTGACAGTATTATGTCGGTAATTTTTGTCACAAATCAAATTACCGATAGAATTCTGTAAGTAATTTATTGGCTAAAAATTACCGACGGAATTCCGTAGATAATTTCCGAAGGAATTTTTTCCGTAGGTAATTTCATCCTTGATCCAAAGTTTTTTTTCTAGTGCATACTAGAATTATGTTGTTTTCCTTTTATGTTGTTGAACCTATTGAATGCATCTGAGGTTAGGATTTTCATTAGAAATTGTTCAATATTATTGAGTTGAGTACATTATTTGGTAATTGTTTGTGTGGCCGTTACAAATGGTGCTTTCATCAAGCCCATCCCCTTCCGCCAAAAGTATATGGCATGCAAACTTCAAAAATCAATATATGGGCTTAAGCAAGCCTCCAGGAGCTAGAATCTTAGTTTTGATGAAGTTGATAAAGGTAACGGCTTTATCAATAATGAAGATGAACCATGTGTTTACAAGAAGGTTAGTAGGAGTGCTATTGTTTTGCTTGTGCTTTATTTGGATGACATATTGCTCATTGGAAATGACATTCCCATGTTACAATCCACAAAGATTTGGTTATTAGAGAACTTCACCATGAAGGATATGGGAGAGGCGGCCTATATACTTGGTATTATGATCTATAGAGATAGATCCAATCGATCGCTAAGATTATCCCAATCCATGTACATAGATAAAATGCTAAAGAGGTTTAGCATAGATGGGTCAAAACAGGTTTTCTCCCTATCAGTCATGGCGTTCATCTTTCTAAGGCTATGTGTCCTAAGACACCGACCAAAAGGGAACGCATGGAAAGGATTCCATATGCATCTGCAATTGGATCCATCATGTATGTCATCCTATGTACTAGACCAGACGTCTCTTATGTTTGAACAATACAAGCCGATACCAAGCTGACCCCGGAGAGGGTCATTGGATAGTCATAAAGACAATCTTGAAACACTTAAGAAGGACCAAAAATATATATTTGGTTTATGGTGGTAGTGATGAGCTGAAAGTGAAAGGGTTCACTGATGCAAGTTTTCGGAGTGATAAAGATGAATGTAAATCCCAGTCAAACGTTGTCTACACCTTAAATGGTGGAGCAATTTGTTGGAAAATTTCCAAGCAAGAGACCATGACAGACTATATTACTGAGGCAGAATACATAGTAGCTTCAAAAGCCACTAAGGAGGCAGTATGGATCAAGAAGTTTGTTAATGAACTTGAAGTGGTTCCCAGCATTGTTGATCCAATACCTCTGTATTACGACAACGCAGAGCTATAGCTTGGGGCAAGGAACCTAGGTCTCATCAGAGATCCAACCATGTGCTCCACAAGTATCACCTCATCCGAGAGATTGTTGAAAGACAGGAAATAAAGATGGACTATATTCTCACCGATGATAACTTGGCCGATTCTTTGACAAAGGGATTTTCTCAAAGAAAACATGATGGTCACTATGAGTATTTAAGTTTAACATGATGACCTAAATGACTCAAGGCCAAGTAGGAGATTGATAGTATTTAGGTGTCCTAGAGACAATCTGTTTTGATAGATGAACACCTTTTTACATTGTAGTATTTTATGATTAATATAAATGAACACATTTTATCTTTATCATATTTATGTCTCACTTTTACTTAAGGTCAATATGCGTTTGAAGATAAAGTCCCTAGGAATAGAACAGGTGTTCACTTAAGAATCTATAATAGGGATCATGATCATGAGGACTCGATGACACTACATGTCTATTGTTTGAAACTTGTTACTAGTCTTGAATCACCAAGAAAGGGCATTGATGATTTCAATAAAACTAGTACGACATCGTCTACTTGTATAAAGATACAAGGTAGAGGCTTCATGGAATACATGCATGGTGATGCCTTAGTTGGTGCCTTGTCTTGAATTTCGAATTCAAGAATGAATATAGATTGGATAAAAAGCAATCTTGAATTTCGAATTCAAGAGATAAATTTAAAAGATATGGATATGATCCATTATCTTGAGTTGAATTCAAGATATAATCCAAGATAAGGATAAGATCCATGATCTTGAATTTTTAATTCAAGATGCTTCATCTTGAATTTTGAATTCAAGATATGGATTTGATCCTTTATCTTGATTATTTGGATAACACAAAATAATGGGCCTATCTTCTTAAACCCTAATGTTAGGGTGTTGGCCGAATTAACACAAGAAAAATACAGGTCTTGCATATTTCAGCCAACCAACCGATTCAAGAAGAATTGGCGGCATCCTAGAAGGGAGCAAGAGGCACCAATTCAAAAGGGTCTTCATCCAATCTTGTGAATTCAATCCTTCTATCTTGAACTATACCTAACCTCAAGAAACCATCACCTTCTTGAGGAAAAAAAAAACCCCAAGAACTTGAAACCTCTACCTTGCCATCGCCTAGCAAGCATCCAAGGAAAAGGAGTTCTTATTGCAATCGAGAGATAGCCCTGTGGATCAACATTAGAGGACGTCATAATCTTTGTCATCTTTTCAATTGATCAAAGGTATCCATAAAACCCCTTTATGTGTTTTAATGAGTTGATCCTAAACATGATTGATGAGAAAATTCATGAGCAATATAAAGAATATATCTTATGAGCACCGTAAAGAGTTACGAGTTCTCATGAGTACAATAAGAAGTTATGGTTTATAACTCATGAGTACCGTAAAGAGTTACGGGTTTCTCAATGATTAAAATAATGATAACTTCTTGGTCTAAAGCGTTAGATTATAACTCATGGGATTAACTTTTCAATTCATGAGAGCGTGAAGAATTATGGGCTACAACTCATGAGCACTGTAAAGAGTTACGGTTTATAACTCATGAGAACCGTAAAGAGTTACAAGTTATAACTCATGAGAAAATATTAAATTTCACGTGATAATATAGATACAGTTAATAACTCATTGATATAAGGAGTCATGGTTAATAACTTATGAGGACCATAAGGAGTTACTAGTTCCGCAATGATTAACAAATTTTTTTATTTTTCAACCTCATAAGTTTTTGCTTGAAAGTCATGCAACAAGCTAAAATTAACCAACAAATAGGAGGGTCTCTCTCTTTCGAAGGTCATGCCGTAAAACTTGTTAATTATCTCCCATCATTCGATTCTTGGATATCGAGTGAGGTTCAGCCCTACCAACAATTGGCTGTAGAAAATCCAAACTCAGACTTCGCTCCCTTATCGGCTATGCAACTTGATGTTCCACCTTTGAAAGAGACTCAATGGAAACTGTTCTTTCAATCCTTATGAGATGATCATTCGCAATGATTGTGAAGGGGTCGAGGATGACTACAATGAGAGCACTAACTTGATCGTTGAGTTCCAAAACATTGTCCCTCTTCCAAAGTTAGATGTGTTCACTGATCTCTTCCATCCCTTACCTTTAATTACTGTGAGTGACTGATGGATTCTTAATGATTTTACTATCTTTGATATTGTGCTCTTAGCTAGTCGCAATTTAGACTACTATCGTAGGAGTAATCATGGTTTGGTTTATTGTGTGGCATTTGATCCGAGTATTCGTATTTTACCTAATCTTTTCAAGCATTAATGTAGTTCACAAGCATCTCAGTTTTGGTTTATTGACTCTGAAGATTCTCATGCCATGGAATTAAGTTGAGTAAGTTCCCTATTTAGTGGCCAAGATTCTTCAATGAATTGATTATTCCTTTAATATTTGACCCTGGACCTATCACTGCCATCTTTTGTCATGTTCATTTGCCTACTAGATTGGTTGATACTAGGCGAGCTAAAGGTGATTGTTGCTTGAATTTGGTTGCTCAGGTATAGCAATTGCCTCTTATACTAGCATGTTGTTGCATTGGTCCTATATTTTCTAATATGGTCTTTGATCCTTGAGATGTTAGAACCAATGAGAATTTGAGATACATGCTGCCAAAATTTCCGAGTTGAATTCATAAGTATCTTGTTGATGGATGTTGTTGATGGGTCCTATCGAAGGAATAATTAAGATGGCACACCAATATTTGGAGATACAATTGTTTCAAGAAAATTATGAAATTGTGATTGATGAGATCACTACATATTTTGCTAAAGGATGTGGGGTGTATAATTGTTGATACTTTGAAGCATCTTGAAGCCTGTGTTCATATTTCTGAACATATTATGTTGAGATTTGGAAAATATTAACCTAAAGGCTTGGACATTTCTCATGCCCCACGGCACTTTCGCCTGTGGCAATTTTTCTCCAACCTTGGCACATTAATTTTGCTCCAACCAAATGTGAATTATTTCTTTTTATTAATTCTAAGACATGCAAGCATTTGTACTAGTTTTCATGTGGCTGAGATACAAAAGGAAATGCTTACACATGGCTCTGCCATAGCACTACAAGTAGGAAACTATGACATGAAATTAGTTGAATGCAATTACTTTATGCATGAGAGAATTGTTTTTGATTCAGCTGCAGTGTCACTACTAATATTACAGTTTATATGCCAAGTAAACAAATTATAGGAAATACAAGTTACTTGTGTTTCTCCTGTCATTTTGCAAACAAAGTATACATCCTTTGACCTTGAGGACAAGGTTAATTAGTGCCCACACTAGCTAGTACAAAAAAGGCTTTTTAGACCAGACAAAAAACGCCTCGTAAGAGTGGATCTGGGACCATTCTCGATACTGGCAGTCTAAAAAGTCTGTTACTTTTAAGACCGGATGTGCAACCATTCTTAAACAATTGATTTTAGACCAAACTTTAAAAATATGAGGTATTATAAGTCATACTATATAGACCTAACATAATTTATGTTAGGTCTAAAAAGACCGACTTTTAAGACCGGATGTTTAAAAACGCCGGTCTAAAAGTCTAACTTTTAAGACCGGATATTTAACTACACACAACCGATCTTAAAGGTCTGAATTTTTAGACCTGCTATGTGATACACCCGGTCTTAAAATTCTGACTTTTTAGACCTACTATGTGATACATCTGGTCTTAACATTCTGACTTTTTAGACCAGCTTTGTGATACATCTGGTCTTAGTATACGGACTTTTTAGACAGGGAGGTCTTAAACTTCCTCCAATGATCAGCACAATACGACAATGTCTTCTTTTTCAACGTTTGACTGTCAAGAACATCGTATGTCAACCGGATAGAGTCCCAAATATGATCCTTTACTTGCTTCTGGTCGACATTTTTCCACTCATCTATCAAGACGCTAGGCTTGTTAGTTGTTAGGAGGCCGACATAACTCCTATATGTGTTTTTATTAGGGCCGATAGGATTCCAATGTTCATCAAACTGAATCTTGATCTTTACCTTGGCAGTCCGACTTAGGGCGAGCTCTTTCAATCATGTGCCTCTTCTACCACGGCATAAAGGCCAGTTATGAAACTCACTTTGAGATGTGTCAAGTTCGCTCTAATTCACACCAGTAATTGGCGTTCCTCAAACATCACTAGATTCACTTTCTTCGTTCATTTTCGATACAGGAAGAGAGGTTGAGAGAGGTGGTGCTAGAGACCAATGCTTTAGTGAATGAGAGAGTAACAGAGGCTAGTGGTGGTGGGCGAGGAAGAGAGGTTTTGAACATGAAGAAAGGTTCAGAGAGAGCAACTTCAAGTTTCGGCGCGAATAAGAGAGGATGTAGTGACTTTTTGGCTTTGGTACTTTTAAGACCAAATATTCTTAGAAGCCAGGCTTAAAAGTTAACCTTTAAGACCGGTATGTATTAAACTCCGATCTTAAAAGTAATTAGTTTTTTATTTAATTTTTTGGATTGGCTACTATTTATGTCCGGTCTTAAAAGTTTACTTTAAAAAGTAATTGAGATTTAAGTTTTTTTTAAAAACTTTTTAGACCAGTTTTCTTAAACGCCAGTCTTACAAGTTAAACATTTAGACCGTTACGTATTAAAATCCGATCTTAAAAGTAATAAAAATTTTATTTAAATTTTTTTCTTATATTTTCAACTGGATACTATTTAAGTCGGGTCGTATAAGTTTTCTCTAAAAATTAATCGAGATTTCAATTTTTTTACGTTTTAGACCGTTTGTTTAGAAAACCGGTCTAAATAATATATTTTAGACCTATGATTAAAGAATCCAGTCCAAAAATTTCTTGATATTTATGAAACTGCCACCGATCATACTTTTTAAACTGGAGCCTCAATACTCGGGTCTAAATGAGGCGGTCTAAAAACCCTTTTTATAGTAGTGCCAGGAGGGAAGTAATGTAATGAACCTAAAGGCATTGGGCCTAGAGAAGGTTTCAAAAGAAGGCCCAAAGTGAGGTGGGTGCTTGGCTGAGATGAGAATCACAAATCGCAGGAATATAACTAGACTGAGCAGCAATAGAATGGATGTGGATGAATTTAGTGAGGTCTCTCCTCTCTCTCACGTCTGTCTTCCCTCTAGCCATCACTTTGCCTATGACCAGATTTACTCTTCTCTTCTATTGCTCTTTTATCTATGTTTTCTCATTTCTATCGTATTGGAGTTATGTTGTTTTCCTTTTATGTTGTTGAACCTATTGAATGCATCTGAGGTCAGGATTTTCATTAAAAATTGTTCAATATTATTGAGTTGAGTACATTATTTGGTAATTGTTTGGGTGGTCCATACAAAGTCTGCATATGTTATTGACTTATAGACACAACTTGAAGAATTATATATGCTCAATGTATCAAAAAAAGAAATATATATTCTCATACTTGATTTTTCTTTACTCTTGTACGTATTACACCAGCATCCAAAAGAAACTTAAATAATGAAATATTATTAGGATGGAGAAATATTCAACCGCTCATTTACCTTTAAAATTATGAGCTTTATTAAAGGGTCATTCTCATACAACGTCAATTTCTCCTTCATCTGACTTATCTGCAAAAATAGAAAGAGAAGTCGTTTGAAAAAAACAACTTTTAACTAAGGATTAGATATGATCACATCAAGGACTCTGAGTTCTAATTATTAAGCAATTTTTTATTCAAAAATAGAAAATAATGTGTTTAGAGAACATAGACGAGAGATATATAGCTAACAGAAGCAAACTTGACTAACCATTTCGTGATTGAGACTATTCAGCTTTTGAGGCCTGTTTAGTATCACTTCCTTCACACAAGAATTTCCTGCCGAAACTACCTACACCAAAAAAAAAGGAAAAAAAAAAAATCAATATACGAGTAAATTATAAGGAATTGCACAAGCCAAACTCATAACATAACCGCCAACAATATGCTTGGCTGCTTGTTCAAACTCTAGGAAATATATGAGATCCGCATCTTATCTAGCCTATTCTAGTATTTTAAGAACGCAATGGACGAGTAAAAATGGAACCTACATACTACTTCTTGTCGTTAATAATAGGTCTCATTCATAGTGTAATTTACACTTCCGAACATATATTAAAGACATAAGGTAGAATTTATTAAAAGTCGATCAACCAAACATGATTTGAAGGAAGAAATTGATACCTGGTTTGTTTCTCTCACAAAGCTTAGAGTCAAAGCCATATTTCAGAAAATTTGTGGCTCACAAGTTCTCAATTAAAAGTGAAGAAGAAAGTGCTGAACTCTAACACTGCAAGTAATAATATGGCTTGAGATCTATATATATAATGCTAACTTGTTAAGGAACACGTACTAATACTTTCAAATTAACTTTTTTATTTTGCCAACTACTTTCTTTAACTACAATTGTTGAGGAATCTGAACACGTTTCTGATCGTACGTCACATATACAACGTAAGATAAATATCTTTATTTAATTGAACATTTACCTCAATTGTTGTTGCCAACAAACAATGTTTTGGCTTATATGCATTCATAATTTTTAATTGTGCAACAAACAATGTTTTGGCTTATATGCATTCATAATTTTTAATTGTGCAACAAACAATGTTTTGGCTTATATGCATTCCTAATTTTTAATTATCTTTCTGACAATTAATCCAACCAATTATTAATTAGGTTCCTATAGTTTTTTTTCCTTTTTATCAGATCCTTATAGTTTTATATGCTTTTTAATCATCTCCTTGTAGTTTTTTAATTATTATCTATAAATATAATATATAATATTATTCTATAAATACTGAAATTCTATAAACAATAAATTATTATAATAATTTTATTTTAACATTCTTTTTCTGAGTTATTTTAATATTCTTCTTAAATTTTAAATTAAACATATATTTATATTTTTTATTTCTTTTTTATTTCTTAATTATACTTTTTACTGATGGGTCATTCTCATACAACGTCAATCTCTCCTATATACTAGCAACAAAAAAAAAAAAAAGCTAGGATTACTCACGGAATTACCATCAGAAATTACCCACGGAATTCCATGGGTAACTGACTCACGGAATTCCGTGGGTAATTTCCAACAGAATGTGTTCCATCAGTAATTCCGTGGGTAATCCGAGGTTTTTTTGTTCATCTGACTTATCTGCGAAAATAGAGAAAGTGTTGACATAAAATAGATGGGAGGTAGAGCTAACAGAAGCAAATTCGACACAAGTGCTTGTTTGAATTAGCTTTTTTTTTAAAAAAAAAAAATTGTGCTATAAAAGATAAATATATAAGAGAAGCTTTATCTCATTCAATGTAAAAACTTATTTCCAGTGAAACCAAACGGCCACTAACCATTTCATAATTGAGACTATTCAGTTTATGAGGCATGTTTAGTATCATTTCCTTCACACCAAGAATTTCCTGAGAAAAGTACCTGCACCACACACAAAAAATGTATCAACATAAAATTAGGTTAAAAAGAGGGATATTTTAGAAAAACAAGCACCTATTTTTTTTTAAAAATAAATAAAAATAGCTAGCTTACACAATTTTCTCAATTTGTGTGAATTAATTAAATAGCACTTATATATTCAAAAGTTCTCTCCCTCTCTCTCTCCCTCAAATCTCTTGTGCAAATTAAAGACTAACATATTAGAACTTTATCTTAAAAATATAAGGGAAGGAATTAATACCTGGTTTGTTTCTCTCACAAAGCTTAAAGTCAACGCCATATTTCAGAAAATGAATGAGTCGCAAATTCTCAACTAACATTGAACGAGAGAGTTAAGAACTCTACTTTTACAAGTAATAACATGGTTGGTATCAATATATACTGTTAAAATTATATTACTTGTACTTTACATTAACTAGATTGTGAAGGAAAGTAACCTCGTCTCTGACGTAAATCACATGGAACGTCGTAGCATGTCATTGTGATAAATTTTTAATTAATATCACAAATATAATTTAATAGAAATAAAAATATAAAATAAAATCCTGTAATTATCACACAATGCACGCAGCACGTAGGACTTCTATAAACAACAAAGAATTGATTGAGGCAAGTGTTAAAAAAAAAAAAAAACAATTCATGCTTCTTACGTATGATTAATGAATTAAAAAAGAAGAAATAATTTAAGGAGACCAAATTGCCGCCCATGTGTCAGGACGTTCAATCTTCTTATGTCACCATTGGAGCGTCATTTTCCCTTTGTTTCAGTTTTAAAGCACCGAGTTCAAATTTCTACAGGGTATTGAAAACCAAACTAATAAATAGGATCAAGGTTGTCAAACTCTCAAGTTTAAGTGAACTCGTGACATTGAGGTAAATTCATATCGTGAACTCGAATCGTAAACCCGCAAGAGTTTAATTTTAACTTTAAATAGATATTAATAGTGTTTAATTAAATAATTGAAATATAAAAAATAACAACAATTTGATTTAAATATTTTCTAAATCCAAATAATTGAAATTAAATCAATCAACATTCATAATTTATCACATTTAACAAATTTGTTTTTATAAAATTTATATTTAAAACCACTAAGCATGATCAAATCGAAGAAGCTGACACGAATTTAAGGATGAGTCAACATGATTTTGTAAGTTGGAAACGTAAAAACAGTAAAGTCATGAGTTTAACTAAGTTCACAACGATCACGAGTTTACTAGTGATTCAACTCGATTCTGTAAACTAGAAACGTAAAAATGCTAAAATCAGAGAGCCAACTCGCGAGTTTAACAAGAATGAATAGGATATTCATGTATAAACTACGTATAATTCAACAAAAAATGTCACTCCCTCCATCCCTAAATGTAAGCTTCAAATAGCCAATTTGTGGTTATCAAGAAAACAATTAAAATTAGTTAAGAGTATTAAATATGAATTTTTTTCCCCTTAACTATGCCCTTATTTGTAAAGAGGATAAGTGAGAGAGATAATAAATGCAACAAATAAAGTCAAGGGGTAAAGTTGGAAAAGTGCAATAAATGCTTGGACAAACTTAAAATGACGTTTACAAACATATTCTTAAGTTTGAAGTTTATATTTAGGTATGGAGGAGGGAGTACTAAAATTCAAATTTGGTGCTCTTTTATATTTCTGAACTCAGAATGGTGTTTCAAGTTCAATAAAGGAATATCTGGTGTTTCAAGTTCAATAAAAGAATATCTGGTGTTTCAAGTTCAATAAAGGAATATCTCTGCGTGTGTGTAATTCAACATGATTGAATACCTGCCCAAAACTGTTGACCTAACCAGTTAGGAGATTGATTCACCAGTTCATTATTCTAACCAACCAACCTAGGTTGAGTTTTGTACCTCACAATGTTTCATGGACAGCGTTGTTATCCGAAACTAGACGTGTTTCTTTCAATATTACTCATTGTGTGTCCAATTTATAAGAAAGAGACAGCATAAATTTTTTATCTTATTTAAAAGTTGCATCATG